>APFE031723041.1:79077-216988 GCA_000404065.3 Pinus taeda
GCTAGTGGTACCACTTCTACAGTTGCAGTTGGAGATGATGATGATGAGGAGGAGCCATGGGCAGGGGGCTCTGACTCTGATGATGATAATGATCCAAAGATTGATCGACATGATCTTGGCTCCTCTCGCAGTAGCTACAGCCAGTAGTACTTTTGTTGTAGACTTGTAGTCTTGTAGAGGCCATTTCTAGCCTCCTTGGTTATGTGTTTTTTGTTTTGAGTCTTTGATCATGTATGACAGTTGACTATGTATTGCCAATGGGTACCATTTTGATATAATGGATTGGTTCATGAGCCTACTTTGACCATATGTTGTCTTCCATCTATATTATAATGTTGTGTGTTTGGAAACATGAATGAAAATCTTTAAAATTACGTTTAAAATCTTCAAAATTATGTTTTTTTATAAAAAAACTAAATATTTAATGTATTTTTTACAACGACCGAGTCATTGAAAACGAGTCGGCCGAGTCATTACCGTTTCGGAGTCGGAGTCGGAGTCATTGCTCGGCTGAGTCGGAGTCGGAGTCGGAGTCTTAAAACATTGGATGGGCAGGATCCTTGAGGAATCCGCCTCTTGGATCAATACCTTGCTACAGGAGCTCATATCAAAAGTAGCAGGAGGGACCAGTGTTGGTGTAGAGGAATGTCGAAGTGACAGTTGCAGTGGCTAGGACCGCTAGAGACTGAGCAGCGCAGAGCAGAGTTGGCCCAGTGCAAAGTCAACAGCAACACAGAGACTTCAAAGGGTCAGTGTAGAGACTAGGAGCAGTAAGAACTCCAGCAACAGATGCATCACACTTAACACCTTTGGTTCAGTATTTTGGATATTTTTCCGTTGCAGTGGTTGCACAAGGTAGCAGTAGCAGTTGGAGCAGAGTTGCAATGCAGATGCAATTAGGAGCAGCGTGCAGAGTCAGCAGCAGCACAGATGCAGCATTTGCGTAGTAGTTGGTGGGTAGTGATGTTAGACATCAGCAGCGCAAAGGGAGATGTTACAGAGTCAGGGTGATGCTTCAGTGGGTTGCATTACTAAAGCACATTCCTCGCTAAAAGGGAGTGTTGATTTCTGGTAGCATCGAATGTGCTCTAAGCCTCAAAATTTGTAGGGAGGCCAAGACACATGTATTCCAAAATACCCAGAAATCATTTTGGAAAATTCCACCCAGAGACAATTTTATTAAAATAATTAATTATTTTTAATGGATGCCTAAGTATAAACTTCGGAAATTAAAATAATTAAAGGGTATTAATAAAACTAGGTGTGAATCTTCTATAAGAAGACAAACATCGAGTCAATATGATCTAAGCCATTGATTAGAATTTAATATGGGTCGTTGATTACTCAACAAGAATATTATAAGGACTTCAATGGGCATTTGGGAGATACATCGAGTGAGATCAAGAGATCGATTTCTCAAGAGAGAAGCGCAGTAGTTGCTAGAGAAGTCGTCGAGGAGATTTCTTGCAATGAGGGACAAGGATAGTTTTCCGGTTGGAGAGTTTCCTGATCCGGGAAAACATTGCAAAGAAGGCAGAGAGAGATCCAGAAGAGGCAGCGCAAAGCTTCAGAGGGAGTCTGAGATTCAGCTAGGATGTTGAGTTCCAAAGCCAGAAGTCAAGGTGTGAGACTAGAGGGCTAGAGAAACGAAGTTTCAAACAGCAGAAGATCCGTGAAAGAGGTGATGCAAACCCCAGAGAGGCTGACGCAAAGGTTGCGCAAAGCCAATGTGGGGCCAGCCATCCAGGGCTTCAATCAGTGTCGATTCACCAATGATAGTGTGAGGTATTTCTCACTAATTTCTCTGTTAGTCAGATTCTCTGTATCGGATAGCTAGTAAGGCACCCAAAGATTGTATTCAGAAACTACTGCATAATAATACAATCCCTCAACTGTTGCGTTGGTTTTCCCGCATTAGGTTTTTCTAGGGACATTTCTCCAAAAACAACAGTGTCAATTGTGTGTGTGGTTATTTCCTCTTGCTCAATTCTTGTTTCCGCATATATTTTAATTGGTGAAGGTTGCAATCATGTTTACTTCGATATTTACAGTGTAACACAGTAAATAACTTGCATGAATTAACAAGTAGGAGAAGTAATATCAGTGTGTTGCAGTAGGGATTTGGTCTCCAAATTTTTACAATGGATACCCTAAATCACCCCAAATGCCAAAACGCTAAGCTTCTCTTGCTTGACATGGAGGATTCTTGATGATGTACTAGTTGACCCAACATGCCCCAGGCTAGCTTGACACTACTTGACGGTCATGCTTTGACCCAAAGCCTAGATGAAGATTTTTATCCCCCAGAATGATTGAGGGTCATTGCACCTAATGTAGCCCCAACACTGAAGAGAGACCACACTATGTTGTCTACTTGGCACACATAGAGATGATGAGGGGCACCCTACAACTGAAATTTGGACACATGGAGATGCTTTAAGAATTGATTTGAGTACATCCCCTCAATTCGAGCATGATCATAGTGCTTGGAGGCCTTTGTAGCCCTTCCAATGCACTTGGGAGCATTTTGAGCCCTAAAAGGGCATGAAATCATCCTTTTAGAGGATCACTGCTCACATGGGTTGGCTTATAAGTTATAACCCAATTTTACTTTACGCCTACTCAACATCAAATCTTTTTTAGGGGCTTTTAGTCAATTATTAGAGGTGTTACACCTCATATAAGTAGAGGATCACCTCTTTCATTTGTCTATCATCACAACCATGGATTTCGGGCTCTCTTATAAGAGATTGACTTGCTTTGTTGTACATTTCTACTTGTGGAAATGTGATCTTCTGTCGATTTTGGCTATTGGAGACTAGTTTTTGTTGTGAAGACATCATTTTGGGATTGAAAGAAGGCATGTTCTTCGATAAATTGAGTATCATTGTCGAATATATTTTATGATTTTGCATGTAATGGAATATTGCTAAGGTTTATGTTAATCCTTGTCTAAATGCATATGTTTATTTGAATTCTTGATAATTATTGCATGCCAAATAGTTTATCTTCGAACTTCCTAGAAAATCTCCCAGAGAGTCGTTTTCTAGTGAATTTCTCGCCTCATAAAATGATAGCTAGGGCTAGAAAGTGAGAAGCAAGGCATTTTCCTTTACTCCTTTAAAAATTTGATATTCCCATGGTTAAATTTCCTAAGATTAAATCACCCAAGTGGGGAAAAGGCATCAGCATCCCTCCCGATCATCAAAACCTTGAAAAAATTATCTTTTACATCTCTTCTTCATCTTATCAGGGCTTAAAGGCAAGCCACTAGGGCTAGGGCAAGGGTCGAATTCAACTAGGGCTTGCCTCAAGCCAACGTCAAAGCTAATTTGGCTTGTTTCCACCTTGTTTGACCTTGATAAGTCAAACTATATACTTTCAATTCGTGGAAATTGCTTAATTAGGGCTAATGTCATCAACCCAATGCAATTTAGGCCTCTTGAAACCCTAGCTCAGTAAAAAGGCTTCAATTTAGGGCTAACTAAGGGTTTGTCATTCCATTTGTTGATATCTTTTAAAGAAAACCTTTCTTTATGCTTGTATGCCTAGATGCATTATTGTGGAATCACATCTTGAAACCCTAGGCTTCAAGTGTTATTTCCTAGGTTTCTTTATAGGTACATTGTTCGTTTACACAAAAGATTGTGCCTTTTTCCAAGTGAGAAATGTTACCCACCAAAAGTGGGTGAACCCTAGGAGAAACTTTCTCCTATCCATCTCTTCCAGATGACAACTACCAGCTCTTGAGAGCCACCTTGCAACCGATGTGACGTGCCATTCATATCTCCGCCATCTACATCAGTCACAACATATTTCCTTGCCCATTTGTCAAGAGTACATGTTCAAAGGTGGGCTTCTAAAAAAAGGTACTTTATTCAATATGCAATCGTGTGCTAATGATTGTTTGTATTTGGGAATTTTAACATGAATTACGGGGTGACTTGGAAGAAAGAAGGGTCTTGGTTGTAGCCTTGTTCCCTCACCTTAAATGGGGGGCTAAATTTATATCCTACTCAGTGGGAACACCCCTAATAGCCCATGGCTTTAGGATGGCGCACTACTTGGGAATCCATGATTGAGATCATGTGTCCCATCTATCCATTTTCCATATTTATCACTTCCCTCTGTACATTATGAGCCCTTATTCCACCTCCCTTCTTTAGGTCAACTGACCATTGGTTCATTAGGATTTGGCATCCACACATCTTCATACTTTGGGTAGGGCCCAGAAATGCACCCTGGGAGGTTGATGTAGCTAAAATAAAAAGAATAGCATATAATGGCCACGAGAGAAAAAAAGAAAAATCAAAATGAAAAAGATGGCCTAGACTTATCAATTAGCACGTGGGCAAAAGCCAAGCATGAGCCCTACCCCTATCATATGGCCATCACCCAATTCCAAGGCCAATGTTTCCTTATCTCATAGAAGACGAGGAACCCTTGCATGTCCCAACCCCTGATGGGAGATGAACTACCCCATCCTAAAGGGGGTAATAACTGTTATACATCATACAAAGCAAGCTCTCATTCCTTGAGCTACGAGTAGTAATATAAGGAAAATTCAAGAAAAAGTAAAACAAAAAAAAAAATAGAGGGGTAAAAGAACAAAGGCCAAGGTAACTCATGCATACACAATTGCTCCCTTCCGACAACTATATGCCAGGATGAGGTATCACATCATAGTTGGTCCCTTTGACCGTGGCACTTGGCCATGGAGTTCCTTTCTCCGCCATTATTCCATCATTATTCACATGCCACCTATCACTTGAAGGGAGGACTGAGGACATGTCACTTCCCTTTGGGGGTTGGAAATGCCTAATAGAGTCGTCTATTAGCCACTCCTACCTAGGGCAGTGATACCATTACATGACTAAGGCCCCAATTTTGGAAGAGAAGCCACATATGAAGTATTATTATGCCTATTTCATTCAAGCTTGGTTCACTTAGACGCACTAATGATTAATGTACTTGATGATGAAAGTTGCAACACTGGACATTGTGTGTAATCGGCAAGTGTTTCCATCTATAGGTCTGGGCAACTTAACTGGTGTCTAGGACCTCTAGAGGGACATCTTGACACCCACAGTTGATGTGTTGAGAGCCATGGGACTTCGAACATTTGTAGAACATCATCCATTACCATGGGCACCTTCAACACCCACAGCTTATGCACTTTTCCCTATATTATCCATGGGATGATGCACCTAGACCATCATGCCCCCAACCAGGTTAGCACTTCATGAGGGTTAGGAAGTTGATCCAGGGCCTATATCAGGTTTGTCTCATACCTTGAGACATGCAAGGGTTAGCACCATCTTAGATACCCTCAATGTTGGAGCAGAGACAGATATTTCCCCACATGGAGACCCAACATTGTGCCCCATAACCATTTTTGGGGGCTACAAGATGACTTGCACATAAGGTTAGGCATCAACCCCTAGGCCTTGAGTTGGAGGCCCTCGTCTCACATTATGGCACAAGAAGGCCTCAATGCAACACTTAGGATGGCCAACGCCTAGATGACATCAACATTTCGACATTTCTATTGGAGATTTATCTTATTCGTACTCTAGTTGCTATGTCGTATTATGACCTAGGGTCTATTCCTCACTTTATGATATAGAGGGGCTTCTAGGCTTAGTTCGAGTTAGTAGGACATGTATATATATTGAAGATCATTTCAACCGATCATTTCATCATCAAACTTGTGAATTCGGGCCTCTTAGAGAACTCGCACTTGCTTCTTGTGGGTGATTTTGGAGATGCTTCGATGCATTTTGAAGTATGGAAGTTGATTTTAACATTCTTTGGAGTTATTTCTTGGTCTAATCGACGAATATATTGCATGTTATCTTGTAAGTGGAATCTATTGTTGAATATCATTTTATTGTATGTATAAAGCATGGAACTATTGATACTAAGTTAAAATTGTTTTCCCTAATTTCATGAAGAATATCTAGATGAATGTATGCATTACTCATTATAACATGCAATGAACACTCCTAGTGGAGTACTTATTGTCATTCTCCATCAAAATCCATTATTCCGTTGAGAGGGTAACTGCTCGGATTTTGATAGCTAGGGCATCAAATTTCGGCCTGCTTAGACGGAAATTAGGCTTATCTTAAGCATCCTAGACTCCATATGCCCATAGGACAAGGCACTAGTCCAATCACTTGGTGATCATCTCAAATTTTGCCCATAAATTCCTCCAAAATTCAGCCCTTTCAAGGATAAATTAGTTAACTAGCGCATCGTGAGAAATTCTAGGGAAGGAGATTTTTGTTAGTTGGAGAGCCTAAATATCAAGAGGAGTGTCTAGACTAAAAGATCTCTCATTTTGGTGGGCATCCACTTCAAATTCATTAATAAAATCTCTTGCCCTAGGTGTTTTCCCTAGGATGGAAACCCTAGTTTTCTTTTCTCAACTTGAGGAATTTCTTGAGGGTTTCATGAGCCTTGGCCTTGTTGAAATCAATCATAAGAAACCTTATCTCCTTGCCTTGAATTTCAGGAACCCCAATATTTGTTTCACCTATCAAACCCTAAGTCTTATGCATATTTTTCTAGGTCTTCTTGTAGAAAGTGAATTGAGTCCTAGTGAATCCTTGAGCCAAATGTTGAGTCTTTCTTAAGAAGATCCTAACTTATCACCTTATTCTCTATCCTTGGAATACCTCTCATAGGTGATCTTATCCTACTGGGACTCCTCCCATCAGTGAGAGTCTGCAAAGTGTAGGGGGTTTTGGCTGTGGTGACAATGGGCCACTACCCCATTGTTAGCACTTGGTTTAATTTCTAGCCTTGTAGGATTCCCTCTCCATGGCCTGCTAAATTTCATGGTAACATTTTGGTGTCATTGCAAGGAACACGAAACATGTGTCTTGTCCCCATATGACAGTATAGATCCTTATTTGGCAACTCTATTGGAAGAACAAAGCCCTTTTTCTTCATTAACCTTCAAAATTCCCATGCTTGTAGGTGAAGCAAGCATTCCTTGAAGGCAATGTTTGAATTCACCGCAGCGACTCCCATGTCATTAATATATAAGACTCGATGGTTTTCAATTAATGGTTCCCTACTTTGGATATCATATGGATACCAGGATACCCAAATGGCCTAGATAGGAAGCTTATGCAAAATATGC
Organism: Pinus taeda; assembly: GCA_000404065.3. Taxonomy (NCBI): domain Eukaryota; kingdom Viridiplantae; phylum Streptophyta; class Pinopsida; order Pinales; family Pinaceae; genus Pinus; species Pinus taeda. Next base: position 86,228 of record APFE031723041.1, read on the forward strand.
CATGATTTGATGGTGATCTATTTTCACCAGTTGATCACATAGCGAAACTCATCAAGCATGCCTCCAAGGTAAATGTGGTTCATCTAGATAGCCTCATCGAGTTATTTATTATCTCTATCGGATATGAACTCGAAGATGGTTTGATTCATGTGAGCTTGAAAGCGTCCCATCTTTCATTGTGTTGATCAACAAATTTTTGAAGTATAGAGGGCCAAAGTTTCAAACTAATGAGGATGTTTGTCAAAGCTTCGTGGAAACTCTCCGAAGGGAGCATCTCATCAATCAAGATGAGAAGGATGAAGATGACCCTAACAGTTTGGTTGATGAGCAAGAAGGAAAGTCCTCTCTAGATCACCAAGATGAAAAGATTGATGAAGATAATTTTGAAAACATGCATGGTGGGTAAGATGAGTTTGTGGAAAGTGAAGTTGAGGCTAATCCTATCTTTTTCAAGGATATTATTTTTGATGATGTACTCTTTGAAGACCTTGGAGAAGGTGACCCCATTAGTCCCTTGGAGGTTGACATTGGTGATTACTTACATGTTAAAGAAGGTAAATGGCAGATCATTGGCCATCGTTTTGACAAGGACACTATCTATGATAGCAATGATCATATTAATAGAGACTTTGTCTTTCCTTATCTTCCTTACGATCAGGGTGGTGTGAATCTAGTAGATGATACTCTTGATACTTGTCATGCATAAGTCATGATGGATTTCACATAGAATATTAGCTCATTAACTCTTATACGTGATACTATTGATAATTCTTGTGATAAGCATGATGAAAGCATATGGAAAGAGAGATTGACACTCTTGTTGTTTTGGTAAAGTTTTATTGAATGACCTAACTTGATCCTATTGATAATGATAAGCATGGTAAACACCATGATGGATATATGTTTGATTTTATGATCTAACAGATCTATTGGTGCATTTTAAACAAGTTAATGGCATGAATAAAGATGACTAAAGTGGATTCCCATTCAGATCCCTTCTCCTATTGTCATTTGCATTCTATACTGTTGAAATATGGTTTATGGGCATGAATAGATAGATATCTAACATCGATGATCTGCAACAAAGTTATGATTTGTGGAAAGAGATTTTTTCCTTGCTCTAAGCCTCAATCGCACGAAAGTAGGCTTACAGGTGCGACTATAGCCTCCTATTTGCACGAATACAAGCTCAAGGGTGCGTCCAAGGCACTGAAATAAGTTATGGGCTAATTCAACCATAGTCGCTCACATAACATCTCGAAGAGTGCAACTGCGGGTCCCAGTCGCACAGAGGAAGGCCTATGGGTGCATCTATGCCTACAGAACACAAAAAAATGAAGTCTTATGCATGAAATCAAATGTTCACCTCAAAGATGTCAATACTACAGATGTGTTGTAGATAACAGAAAGATCTGAAAGCAAGAAAAGCTTAAATGTTTTCCATAATATGAACATGAAGATTAAGTTTGTGTTTGCAGGTGACCGAGATATACATATAGATATGTCATTATGTTTGAAGTTTGTGCTACAAGAGTTTGACATGATTTCACTGATTGATATAGATGAGCAGTGTTTGGAGTTTTGACATGAAGCTTGACAACGACTTAGAACTTTGACTTGATGATTGAAATATGTTTTGGACTGTAGATCTCTATACGATAGCAAATTTTGATTTTCCCTGATATTAATGATATATGAGCATAATGACTTCCAATGACTTATATGGGTATTCAAAAATCGTTTGGTATTGGCCTCCTTGTTCCTTACACAATTGACAGTTGTGATTCAGTATGAAGATGGAACTTGCATACGCCTCTATATCTAGTGACAGAAATGGCTTGTATTATGATTATGAGAATGACTGGATGAAGTTTGGATTGGTATTGTATGATAGATATCAAACTTCTTGGATGATAATAAATGAAGTCAAGACTTGATATGAGCTCTACCTGTCACCTAGTTGAAAGAATTGATACTGTGATATTGATGACTTTGATAATAGTTTTGATCTGGCTTCTAAACTTTGATGAACTGACTTTGTTGATGTGATGATACATGTAAGGCTGATTATGTTGAATTAGTAAGGCCTTAAGTCTGCAAAGAGAATTGCATGCAGCAAGCTCCTCGATCCAGATATGTCCATATTTGACAGTGTTATCTGATGAAATCAGGATGATGAGTTCCAAGGTATGGCTTTGATTTTGATTATGGTTTTGGTTTATATATTGATGGTCTACTCTTGACAGGTGATGAGCCTCTAATGATCTAAGTAAGAGAGAGATGGCTTCTAAAGCTCGAAATGATGTATCATGGAATGGTGAATCGATTTCTGGAATTTGGGAAAGAAATTCTATATTGCAAAGCTATTGAAAAAAAAATATATATGTTTTTGAATAATGGAAATACAAATCCTTGGACACTTTGATTTGAAGTTCAAGATGTTGTTGAACTTGACATGGCATCTGACAGTTGATTGAAGCATTGATGTTCCATTTTTGAACATCTGTCCATATATATGATGTGCATAGAACCTGAATGAGTTCATGATTTGGCTGCTTCATTCACATTGAGTTGCCATCAAGCATCCTTTGAGATATCTACATAACATGATCAATTCTTGATCTAAGATATTCTTTTTATGATATGTGACTGCATGGATGTATTGTTGATATTTAAGATTATTGTTGATGAGCACATTTGGATGTTGCTTTAGTGTGAGATTTGCCATGATATCTTGGATGAGAAGTCCATAACACGACCAAGGTTGAGAACGATGTTGCTAGGATGGCTAGTTGTAAGGCAAGATGAAAAAGCTCCTTAGAGAGTTGTCTGAGCATGATCTGGATATGACATGGATACATTACGATTACAGAGAGTGTGATCCGATTGGAAAAAAATCCCATATATATAGTTAAGTCCAAGATACTTTCATATATTGAGTCAGTGCATCTGTTCGAGACAAGCATAGGCTTGTGATTGACACCTCCTTGAGAGGGAGGATGATTATGGTATCCTTTTATGATTTATATGATTATTTATGATCTAACATGATATTTGATTTGATGTCTTGTATGAACAAGAAACAACTATTATTGAGACAAGAAGATACCAGATTTGAGTATGACGAGAGCAGCGTTGATCGAGGACACTAAGCCAACTCATCCTCCCTGTCTGAGCTCCCAGGGTGAGGAATTGAGACAAAGGGCTCCTGGGGTTGAGGGAACTCTGGACAATAGGGTATGATCCCTATCTATTACCCATAGGGTTGGAAATGTTGCTCCCCTATCTTCATAGGGTTGGAGAATGTTGCTCTCCTGTCTGGTCCTTGTAGAGTATACCCTAATTGACATCATACCCACAAGCAGGGCTTGTCGAGAATATCGCTCCCCGTTTGGCCAACAGGTTGAGACTGTACTTGGGGTGTACAACCCAAGTCGATTATGATGCAGGTGTTCTACCACATGACTATTCAGGGTCATCAATAGGAAGATTAGTAGGCAATAGGATGGGTTGTGATAACCCTATGCGGTTCTGGGCTAAGATTGAGCTCCCCGATGTGATCCCAAGGTCGAGTTGTGCTCCTCTGCATGTTTGGATATCCTTTTGCTCAACATGGGGTTGTAGATGTATAGCTCCCCCTATGACATTTCGGGTTGAGAATGAGCTCCCTGATGTGGTTCCAGGTAGAGACGTGCTCCCTGATCATATGCTCACTGATGATGATTGATGATGAGATTCTGAGTAGTAGGTCGATGCACAAAGGGTGGTAGATTGAGCTTCCCTCCGATGTCAAAATTCTTCTTTTAGATTCGAGAATGTTCAGGATATGAGCAAGAGCAATCAAGAGATAAGCAGGAATAAGCAAGGGATAGATCGAGATGTACATTGATGATTTATGTTGATGGTCATGGAATGACGACTACATGACAGAGATGATAAGTGACGATACGTGATGACAATTGAATGGCATATTGATCGATGGGAAAATATTGGCACGTGGAATTCTCTCTAGATGAGATGGAGTGTTAAAATTATGCAACTATGGTAAAATTCCACTTTGGATAGCTCATTTGATGAAGATAATAATTGCAATAGATTCCACTTTTTGAAAGGACCAAAATCGACCTAAAGATCACCTCATTTGGACAAGCAGAAGTTGGTTTTTGAATTTATTTTATCCACTCAAGTATATTGGAATAGGTCGGCCCTATGCACATGTACAATTAGACATGTCGAACTCAACATCAAGTGGACCCTCATGGAAGCCTATAAATAGAAGAGACCTCATGCTCATTTGCGCATATTGATCAAGCCATCTTCTCTTCTCTTCTATTGTCTTGGTTCGCACAGGTCTGACGGAGAATGTTCGCATAAGGGTCCGAAGCTACAGGGTTGAAGCTCGCACGGATCTAGGGTTTCTATTTCTGAGGCACACACACGTAACTGAGTATTTTTGTCCCTAAACGCACGCACATAGTGGTCAAGGGTGTGTTTGGGTAGCCTCATATGCTCACATGTAAGCCAAAAGGGAGTGTCCAAGGTTTCTGAAGCAGATTGGGTAGTTTGGTCCCCAAGCACATGCACAAAGTGGTCAAGGGTGCATCTGGGATGCCTCAAACACTCGCACGGTAGCCTGAAGGGTGCATCTGGGGGTTTGAGGCAAATCTAAGTCTGTTTGGTCCCTAGACGCAAACATATAGTTCACTAGGAAATGTCCAAGGCTGCCATAGATGCTCACACAACTCCTCCTTTGTGCAGTTTGGACTAAAAGATGAAATTTTAGTATTTTGAAGACTCCACTCAGTGACAGTAATGTTCAGCAGTTGACTACAGACAATGACATCACATTATAGTCCTCAGAATCAAGGTTTTGAGTATAAGAATTATTAGGTTCATTTCATGTATGTCATAGTTGTTTTACTGGTTAGTTGCATAGATGAAGATGTGGATCATTGTACTCACTTTTGTTGAAACATTTGATGACGATCTAAGAAGAAGAAGGGTTTGCAAGGGTTTTCCCCATAGTTGGTTTTGCCCTGGTCTCGAACCAATCCTGGTGTCTCTATGTGTATATACTTTTCTTCTGTTGTTCCTTTATGCTCTGTTGCATTGATGATAATGTTGTTCTTTCTACATAGTTGCATATGCTAATGAATAATGATGTAAATCTAAATAATGTAATGGTGATATGGGGTGAACTTAATGTGTTAATGAAGAAATGCAATTATCTAAGCAAAGAACAATATAGGCCTAAGAAAAATTAACATCTAAGGCCTCAACATTCCCTCCTTTGCTTGGTTGCAGGCCCTATGGGCCTTCCCTTCCCCTCGGCATCCCCTCAACCTCCCTTTGAAGTCTTGTCGTAGGTTTGTTGAGGCCTTTTCCCCCTCAGTTGTTATGAAGATAATTGATATAAAAATAATAAAATTAATGTAAACAATAATAATCATAATAAGGTTAACTAAATAGTCATTGGTAATGAAAAGGCATTTCTTAAAGACATGACCATGCATGAAGAAGCACCCGCCTAGGGTATATAAATAGGCCCTCACCCTCATTTGTAATCATCTCATCAATTCTTTTATATAATGACGATGATGATGATGATGATGGTTAAAGTCCGCTGAGACCAAATAATGATCTATCGGACCTAAAATGACAAATTATTTATTTTGATTTAAGATTTTATTCCTATGCTCAAAAAGCTTGGAGAGAAGCCTCCCGAGTTCACTATAATTTTGGCATTGTAAAAGGCTAGGAAGGTCACTATTGTAACAAAGGTTGTGAAATTGAGATCTAATGTGGTTGTATGCAGGGCACTCTAAGAGGAAGTGGTTTTCATCCTCGATGCTCCTATTCTCACAAATATGGCAGATCCTTTCCATCCATGGCGTTTTAGGAACTGCCCAACGGCCTGTTTCACTATGGAGCTCATGAAAATTCGTTCTAATCTTTGCTATATTAATTTTCTTCTTTGAGCTAATAGAGAGATACTTTTTATCTTCAAGGGTGGGGTTGATGACCTTCTTATAATAACTTAATTTTCTTTTAGACGCTAAATCTTTCTCACACCACAATTTTTCTTTGAACTTAGAAGTAACAATATCTTTAATGTTATTTATGTTTTGCAAAGCATCATTCTCATTGATCTCCTAATAGTTTAACCAGGCCTTTGTGTCCTTATGCCATCCTCGATTAAGCCTTAGGTGATTTTGGCTGGAATTTAAAGCTAGCTTAGGAAGTCTATGATTGTCTATGTTATTGAGCTTGTGCTTGTACATCAGAAACCTGAGCATAGCTAGGCTCTCAATAGAAGAAAGACCTGCTTCTATAAGGAGAATAGGATATGGTGTATTACTTATAATTTTTAGGTTATAAGTTATAAAAGGCTTCTGGATTTGCTCAATCTTCCTCCATGATTCTCTGGAGATGCTGCAGCCCCAAACTTCACAACCATTATAATTATATCATATGGCTAATTTGCAATATTTCCTTTTTATTTGAGAAAGTACAATTCATTCTAACTTCATTTTTTACATTGTTAATAACTTTTTACACAACCAAAAAAAATAATAAAAATAATAATAATTCAACATACAATCATAAAATCATTTTTTTTTTCTTAATTCAAACTGAGTTTTTCTTAATTCAAAATGAGCCTTTACAAAAGAAAACTAAGCGTTAAAAATTTTTAGAAAGAAAAATGGAAGAGAAATCGTGGTGGTAATACCTTTGACATTCAAAGATTGTAGACGCCATGAGTCCAGGGTGCAGGGTTTCGTCCAATTAGATTGTAGATGCATTAGGTCAAAGTTAGAATTTCAAAATGGAATTTCCTAAAAGATTTGTTGTTGTAGTAGCTCAAGGGAATGAGGCAATGGTAGAGCGAACTAGGAGGGTGGTAGGTTAGGGTTTCCTTGACAAACCTGCAACAACATAACCAAACGAAGAACTACACCCTGACGAAGACGACAATTGAGAAAGGGATGAGTGGCATGATGGGGGTGGTAGAGATCCCCTCCTACATAAACGTTGCAGCAGGCGAATGAAGCCAATACGAGACAGTAGGTGGGAATTGTTGAAAATAGCAACAAGAAACGCTAAAAATAGAAATGCTAAAAATAGCATTGCTATAAATAGCATTCCAGGTACCAGTGTTGGACATAGCAATAAGGAATGAAAAATGGAAATGCTAAAAATAGCATTGCTATAAATAGAATTTCAGGATAGATTACAATTTTAGTTAGTCCCTAAAATTCGAATTTGATCTTAGCAGCTATTTGTAAACTAATTAATTAATTCATCTCGAGTTAATTAGTTGTAGAAAATCAAACATGAAGTCTATGTGAAGACATGCAATAGTGTCCCCGTTGATTGAGGAAGTTATCCCTTGATTAAAGGAGATCAAGATGAGTTGTAATTAGTTAACTCAGTTAACTGAGTTAAGTCCAGTTAGATTAGTGCAAATAGTTTGTTGAACTAATTATGAGTTCAGTTAGTTAATGCATGCATGCATGTAACTGCTGCACTTTAGATAGTTGAATATTCTCTCATAAATAACTCATGCATGTCAGTTCAGTCAACCCAGTTGAGATCAGAGAAAGGGACAGTGTACTATCAGTTGGAGGAATTTTCCTATATAGGAAACTCATCCATGCAGAAGGAATCATCTCCTTCAAGATTGCGCAGTTAATTCAGAGGTTAATGAGCAGTGTGTGAGGTAATTACACAGGTGGCAGCATTGGACCCCAGGGGATACTGCGCAAAGAAATATGAGGCTTGGAGGGAAGAGGAGAAGCTTTGTGAGAAGCCTTTGACTGTCTATGAGTAGTAGTGAGGAATTGTACTAAGAGCTGGATAGTTTGAGAGCTAAAGCTTTGTGTAATCCTGAGATATTTCCACTTGTATGATAATACAGAGATCGAAATTTTTAGCTGAGGCTTTCCCCAGAGTATTCTTCTGTGTTCATGTGTGATTGAATCTTCTTCTCTGTTATATGTGTTCTAATTGATTTAGCTCAAATTGATTAAGCTTCTACAAATTTTGATTGTAGAAGTAGATCTAGTATTTTGCTTTAGTATTACATTATCAGGTGATCTACAGTGGGAATTTCTACATGGTATTAGAGCAAAGGTGATCAAAGCGAAGAACAATATACAAATAAGGGAGAAGTTCGAAGTTTGAAGTTCATGATTATAGAATTCGAATTCTTATCAGATCTCAAATTTCACCAATGGTGTTCAATGGTTTGAGACTTGAGTATGCCCTTGATGGCAACTCGAATTATATAGCCTGGAAGGATTGCATGGAAGCTGTATTAGAGGACAACAGTCTAAAGGAATTCATTGATCAAGAAGTCCCCAAGCCAGCAGCAGCTAATGCCCAAGAATTGACGAAATGGAAGAAATGTGTGGCTAGAGCGAGGAGAATCCTTCTAGAAGGAGTTTGAGACCACATAGTCTCGAGTCTCCATGGGAAGGAGACACCGTTTTCAATGTGGAAAACATTGAAAGATCTATATCAGAACAACAACGATAAGAGGAAGTTGGCACTGAAAGACAAGCTTCAGAAAATCAAGTGTGAAAAGGGTGACACGATCTCTATATATCAGAACAAGCTCACCACCTGTAGGGATGAGCTTGGAAGTGTAAGGATCACGACAACCGACGATGACATGGTGAGTCTTGATCTCCTCGGTCTTCCTAAGAGCTGGCATAGCCACCAAGACTTGAAGAGAGAAACTGCTAGATTGGGAACGACTTTGGTTGGATCTGATGGAGGAGGAGATAAAGAGAAGCACCAAAGATGGTTCTTCATCCAAGGAGGATGAAGAAAATTATGCCTTAGCGACTAAGGCAAAGAAAGGGAAGGAGAAGGATTCTCATCACAAATCGAGTTCTTCCTATGGTGGGAAGAAGTTTGACAAATCGAAAGTGCGATGCTTTCATTGTCATGAGGTGGGCCATTTTGCTACAAATTTTCCCCTGAAGAAATCCAAGAAGGGATCTAAGGAAGGATCACAAGGTGAGGCATTGGCCTCAAAGTTTGAGTTCGATTTTACACTTATCGCATGCATGGTTTCATCCATGGTGGGATGTGGTTGGTTTCTTGACAATGGAGCTTCATTCCACATGACCGGCGATAAGAGTTTGTTCAATACCTTGAAGGAGAAAGATCTCCAGATACTCATAGAGATGGGTAATGATGAAAAGTATAGTGTCTCAGGAGTAGGAACCATTGTTTTTCAAAGGGAGCATGGAGCTCGCATTACCTTGACAGATGTGAAGTATGTGCCAAGGCTGAGGAAAAACTTGGTATCAATCGCAATGCTGGAAGACAAAGACTATGATGTAGTCTTCAGTAAGGGAAAGGTTTTCCTTAGACACATCACCACGAGACAGGTGAAGCAGATCGGTTCACGAGTCAAAACCCTGTATGCTCTTGAGGTTCAAGATGCATGCAAAGCCTTGAGGAGAAAGGCAACTGATGGTGACTTGGTGGTTGAGAGGGAGAGTACATTACCTCTCAACATGCAGCGCCAGAAGAAGTTTTAGACAATTGTGGAGGAGCCACAATTGGTGAAGCAGCTTCAGAAATTGTGGAGAAACCACAACTGGAGAAGCCAAGAGGAGACTGTGTGGAGGCATCCACTCATGCAGAGACCTCCAGTAGGGGGAAATTTCAAGCCAAGTGGGTAGAGGGATCACATGCATCCATACCTCTAGGTCGGAGGGGGGGCGATGTGGAGTGACTCCCAAGAAGGCTGGAATAGGGGCAGGATCATTGAGGTACCCAACCTCTTTGATTAGACCTTGCTACGAGAGCCCCAACGAGGAGTAGTAGGACTGGCTGAGTGGGTAGAGGCAGATGCGGATGGAGTGGCAGAGAGAGCTACAATGTAGGAATCCCAAGACAATGTAGAGCTAGCAAGTTGCAACAATGTGAGAGGCACAGGAGTGTTGCACGAGTGCAGGATGGCACAGAGAGGTGTGCAATGGTGTGAGATGCATGGAATGTTGCAGTAGCTCAGAGGTCACAGAGGGAGCACTTGTCAGCGACAGAGTGAGATTCAGCATCAAAGGGTGTTTCTAGCCCAACAAGGAGGTCAGTTGGGATATTTTTTGTTTCTAGAGTTGTTGGAGCAACAACACTAGGGAGAAGTGTTGCATGCAGAGCATTCCAAAGGTTTAGGATAAGGTTCGAGTTGAATGTCTTTCTTGTTGAGAGGGAGTGTTGAAAATAGCAACAAGAAATGCTAAAAATAACATTGCTATAAATAACATTTCAGGTACCAGTGTTGGACATAGCAACAAGGAATGAAAAATGGAAATGCTAAAAATAGCATTGCTATAAATAGCATTTCGGGATAGATTCCAATTTTAGTTAGTCCCTGAACTAAAACAGAGAAGTAAAATTCGAATTTGATCTTAGTAGCTGTTTGTAAAATAATTAATTAATTCATCTCGAGTTAATTATTTGTAGAAAATCAAACATGAAGTCTATGTGAAGACATGCATCAGTTTCTCCATTGATTGAGGAAGTTATCCCTTGATCAAAGGAGATCATGATGAGTTGTACTTTGAGTTGTAATTAGTTAGCTCAATTAACTGAGTTAAGTCCAGTTAGATTAGTTCAAATAGTTTGTTGAACTCATAGTGAGTTCAGTTAGTTAATGCATGCATGCATGTAACTGCTGCACTTCAGATAACTAAATATTCTCTCATAAATAACTCATGCATGTCAGTTCAATCAGAGACCCAATTGAGATCAGAGGAAGGGACAATGTACTATGAGTTGGAGGATTTTCCTATATAGGAAACTCATCCATGCAGAAGGAATCATCTCCTTCAAGATTGTGTAGCTAATTTAGAGGTTAGTGAGCAGTGTGTGAGGTAATTACACTCAGGTGGCAGCATTGGACCCCAGGAGAAATTGCGCAAGGAAATAGGAGGCTTGGAGGGCAGAGGATAAGGTTTGTGAGAAGCCTTTGACTGTCTATGTCAAGCAGTAGTGAGGGATTGTACTGAGAGTTGGATAGCTTAAGAGCTAAAGCTTTGTGTAATCCTGAGATATTTCCACTTGTATGATAATACAGAGATCGGGGTTTTTAGCTAAGGCTTTCCTCGGAGTATTCTTCTATGTTCATGTGTGATTGAATCTTTTTCTATGTTATATGTGTTCTGATTGATCTAGCTCAAATTGATTAAGCTTCCTCAAAATTTGATTGTAGAAGTAGATTTCGTATTTTTCTTTAGTATATTGCATTATCAGGTGATCTACAATAGGAATTTCTACAGGAATGGGGGAAAAGGTAAAGGGATCCTGGTTTTGGGTGCCAAATGGCAAGTAGGATTAAATGAGAGATGTCTACCAAGAGCTGGAAAGAAATCCGAAATTTGTCATCCCGAATAATAAACTGGAAGAATACAGAAGGTACATGAAGGACCATGCTCTCATTTGCAAATTTATAGGGGCATGGCCGATAGAGAAAGAATTGATAAAATGGATCCAACACCGATGGCAGCCAAAAGGGCACACAGATCTCAAGCTAGGAGCGAAAGGATTATTTACAGTAATCTTCTCAAACCTGGAAGACAGAGAGGATATTTGAAGACGAACCATACTTCTTTAACAATGTCGGCCTCTTCATCAGGCACTGGGAAGATTGCTACAACCCTGACTAGGAGAAACTCCTGGCAGCCCCAATATGGGTTCGGATTTTCAACCTACCAATGGATTTCTGGGATCCAGATATACTAGAAGGCATTGGAAACTCCATCAACACTTTTGTAAAGGTTGCAGTCTCGACAAGAAAGGGTTGATACACTTCCTACGCTAGACTTTGTGTCTACATGAATATAACATAACCACTTCCAGACTACATAGCGCTGGAGTACCACGATGAGGTATGGCCACAACCGATCGACTATGAGCACATCCCGTTCTGGTGCCGCAGATGCCATGAATACGGCCACCTGTTCCGAGCTTGCCCACTAAACCAGATAGTCAACCACTCGGTGGAGGAAAGGGATGGAGACCAGATGGCGAAAGTGGAAGGAGACGGGTATAAAGAAGTGCAAAGGAGGAAAAGAACCACGAGACAGGTCGGGAATCACAAAGCACACCAAGCAGAGAAGGAGAAAAGGCTGCAGAACAAATTTTCGGTCCTATAGGAAGAAGATCTAGGGGCAGAGATGGGGGACAACTCTCAGGCAAAAGAAAATTAGGAAGACAAAGGAATAGAAGGGAAAAAAAGAAGGAAATGATGATTGAGGTAGAGCGAGGACCCGAGGATAACATGCAAATGGTGGAAACCCTAATGGAGATTGACAACCAAAAAGATGACCCAAGTATAGAAGAACAAGTCACGAAAATGCTACTGCAGGAATGGAGACATTTGGATGAAAGATTCATCCCGGAAGATTAGAAACAACTCTACAAAGAAACCTTCCAACGATATAGAGACAAGCAGGGCTCAGCAATCATAAGCCAACCTGAACAGCTAGGGGCCCAAGAAAATCAAGGACAGGAGACAAGAACACAAGGAAAAGGGGGGAAAAAGAGGCAGGAGAACGATGAATGAATCCATACAAATGGTTGGGGAATTACTGGTGAACTCAGGGAGAGTAGTGCCATTGTCGAAGGTTTTTCATCAGCTGATAAAACTGTTAAAATGATTATTAAAACCTAGAACATTAGACGCGTCAATAGCAGAGGAAAACAGAGGTACCTTAAGGAGAGACTGAAAAAGGATAAGCAAAAGCATTATGATAATACAAGAAATTAAAATTAGCGAAAAAAAGCTAAAAGACATAATGGAAAACTTCAAGCCAGAATACCAATTCATGGCCCAAGATGCAAATGGGAGTGTAGGAGGATTAGAGATCCTATGGAATCCGACAAAAGTGTGTGTTTGAAGACTGGGTAAGCATACCACAAATTCTCATAGGCAAATTTTGGAATGTTGGCCCTAGTGAATGGGCTCTGTTGTCACGGGTGTATGGACCGCATCTCCCAAGAGAAAGAGGAGCCTTCCTTCACAAGTTGAGTGACCCGAGGAATCTATACCCAGATGAGCTATGGATAGTAGGGGGGGATTTCAATATGATCACAACCCTAGGGAAAAAAAGGAGGAATGAGAAGAGCAGATTCAGATATGGAAGCCTTCAGTGAAACCATTACTAATTTATGCCTAGTGGATATAGACACAAACAATGGGATTCCTACTTGGAACAACAGAAGAGGAGGGGTACACCAAATAGCAAGCCGCCTGGACAAGCTCCTAATCTCAAAACAGCTGATGAGTAAAGATATCTTCATAGAGGCAGCAATACTCCCATGTATGGGGTCGGATCACTGGTCGGTCCACTTGGAAGTGGATCTAAAAGATCGACCTAAGAATAGGCCGTTTAGGTTTGAGTCCTTTTGGCTCAGGAACCCTGATATCCTAAAAACGATGGAGGAACGGTGGACACAAAGTGCCCAATGGGGCCGGAATAGGATGCATGCCTTCCAACTAAAGCTTAAAGAACTAAAAAAGAGGCTCAGAAAGTGGAATAAGGAGGAGTTTGGTCACATCCTCAAAGACGAAATTGAACTCAGTCAGTGCATGGAATACGTCCAACAAAAAATGATAAAAGATGGAAGAACGGAAGACCTGGTGTGGGAATAAGGATTACTGATTAATCAGATAGAGGAACGAAAACAACATGAGGAAATCATGTGGAAGAAAAAATTGCGGGTTCAGTGGCTAAGGGGAGAATGTAACATGAGATTCTTCCATAAAGCTATGGTGAATCACCGACATCACAACCACATTTACTCTCTTAAAGATGCAGAAGGACAACGTAAAACACAACATGAAGAGATGGAAGGACCACTGGTTAACCATTTCAAAGACCTGCTTACGGAGAACGTGGACAATAGATCAGAAGCCATCCAAAGAATCACGCAGCAAATTCCCAAAATGATAACGAATGACCAAAATATGGCACTGATGCACATTTTTACCAAAGAAGAAGTAGAGGAAATAGTGAAAGGCATGACAAAGAACAAAGCCCCAGGTCTAGATGGATTCACTGCTGAATTCTACCAAGCTACCTGGCCATTCATGGGACAGGACATCTTGGAGGTTGTGGAGGAATCAAGATGTAATCAACAAGTATGTCCTAGCCTCAACTCTACTTTTATTGCTTTAATTCCTAAGTCAGTTAAATCTGAGGATCCCCAAGGATTTCGGCCAATTGCCCTGTGCAATGTCATTTAGAAGATTATCGCCACTCTAATTGTCAAACACCTGAAATCCCTTCTTCCCAGTCTCATTTCCCCATAACAAACAGGGTTTGTGGAAGGTCGCCAAATCCTCGATGGCTTTATCTCATCCCAGGAGGTAGTCCACTCCCTCAAATCCCAAAAGCTCTTGGGCATGATGATAAAACTAGATCTTTCCAAAGCTTATGACAGACTTAGCTGGGGCTACCTCACGAGCATTCTCAAAGCCTATGGCTTTGCGCAAAGATGGATCAACTGGATCTTAGCTATGATATCCTCTCTGGTCCTCTCCATCCTGCTTAATGGAACCCCCACTACGACCTTCAACCCATCCCGAGGCCTGAGACAAGGCGACCCGATTTCACCCTTCCTGTTCATCCTAGCAACAGACGTGCTGGGATGGTATATAAAGCAACATGTCCACAGCTCCCAGCTCCAAGGGCTAAGAATTTGGGGTAATGACATGCCTATCACCCACCAGCAATTTGTGGACGACATTATGCTCTTCTGCAAAGCCACCCTGAGGGAAGCCTGAAGCATAAGAGATATCCTTAACACCTTCATGGAAGCCTCGGGAACTAAGATCAATAACGACAAATCCTGCATTTTATTTTTCAACAACCAAGGAAATGTTAAGACCTACCTTGCTAGAATCCTTGGGTTTAGCTTTGGCAACCTACCTTCCAAATACCTGGGTATGCCTCTCTGAGATAATCCTCTAAGAAATAACTGCTCGCAAAACATTCTCCAAAAATTATAGTGCAAACTCAAGTGTTGGACCTTTCGATCCCTAAATATTGCGAGAAGAACAGTTCTTCTCAAAGCAGTTCTTCAGTCGATTCCCATATACCAACTATCTGGAATGGCGGCCCCAAAAGGAGCATGTGCCAAGATGGTCGACATTTCAAAAAAATTCCTATGGGGAGGTGCCCAGTGGATCAGGAAATGGGCATTGGTGTCGTGGCAGGGCTTCATTAAGAAAAAAAGAGGAAGGAGGATTAGGACTCAGAGACCCATACCTCCTGAACCAAACCATGGGAGCCAAACTATGGTGGTGATGGATGAGCGGGGGAAACGCTCTATGGAAACAAATATGGACTCGTAAGTATAACATGCCCGCAAGAACTGATGACATCCTCAGATATCAAGACCCTCCCAAGGGCTCTGCGATCTGGAATCTAGCAGCCAACAATAGACACCTCATCCACCAGCATGCCTTCTAGGAGGTCCGCAATGGAAAAACAACTCGATTTTGGACGGAATCTTGGTAGCAAAGAGGGAAACTGGGAGAAAAACAGGAGATCAGGAAATATATCAGCAGACCAGGGATAGCAATACACAGGTAGTGAAACAATACTGGAAGGAGGAACAAGGGGAGGAAAGTTGGCGAAGATGGAAGACTAGAGAACACTGGGAACAGGCGGCAGACACAGATCAATGGGGCAACTTAGATAAAGAATTAAGGACAAGGCAAATAATGATTCGTCAAGACCCAGACATTTTGAGATGGGGCCACACCACCAAGGGAACCTTCATAATAAGCGAAGCCTATGATATCCAAGCCCGACAAGAACAAGAAGGACAAGGTATCACATGGAAAAAGGTCTGGAACGGGGGGTGGTGGCCAAAGGTAAACCACTTCCTCTGGATGGTCAGCAAAGAACGCATCTTGACCTGGGATTAGTTACAGAAAAGAGGCTTCCAGGGGCCCTTCTTCTGCGGGCTATGCCGCCAAAACGGGGAAGAGATGGAACATATCCTTAACAACTGTCCATTTGCGGAGACAAAATGGAGACAAATGCAAGGAGTTTTTGAAAGGATGGACAGAGACCAAAACAATATCAAAGGAACAATCTTATTATGGCGAACCCACATCTATTCTAGCTTGGTATTAAATAAGGCTTGGAACCTAGGCCTTGGATTCACCCTATGGGCCATATGGAAGGACGGAAATCATAGAATTTTTAAGAACAAAACAACCTCGCAGGAAAAAGTATGGGAAGTTATTGTCCAGAACATAAGGGAAATAATCTTGGAAGAACCATGGCATGAAGAGGACTAGTAATTGTTTCCCCAAGAAGGTCGAATATTACAAAAGCTAAACTTAGCACCAGGGATGATTGACAACAAACATGGAAGGCAAGCAACGTGGGCAAGAGCTCTAGGTCCCACTTTACCCCTCCGGAAGAAGGATTCATAAAACTCAACTTCAAAGGGGCCTCTAAAGGCAACCTGAGAGAGGTAGGCCTTGGGGGCCTCTTTCGAGACTTCTAGGCCAACACTCGTCTCATCTATGCAGAAAACTGTGGGGTTGCCAAAAATAGTGAGGCGGAGTTTGCTGCAGTTATACAGGGCCTCTTAATAGCTGTTAGAATGGGGTAAAGAACCCTGGAAGTGGAAGGGGATTCAAGCTTGGTAATCAATACAGTGGAAAAATTAAGCAATGGCACTAAGTGGGACAAACTTAGCCAGAGTTGGAGAGCTACAAGACTAATCTAGGAGATAGGAGAAATCATCCACAAATTTGACTACATTCAAGTCAAACACGTCCAAAGAGATGGAAACAAGGGGCTTGATTTCCTGGCCAACTGGGGGTGTAACCACCAAGAGGATTAGATGGAAAAACAATGGCCAGTCTGACCTAGGGAAATAACCTTTGAAGCCTTGGAGGCAATCTTGGAACAAGATCTTAGGTAGATCCAGGAGAGACAAAGCCAAACAATCCAAGCTCCCGATCGGGATGAGAGAGGGTGTCAGAGGTGGCAAGCCTTGAGGTGACATGGTTAGTACAACCATGATTATTACAGTCACTCCCCACATGCTCAAGGCAGGGGGTGCGGTATCCTTAGCCTTGAACGCATGGGAGGTGGGCTAGCAAGGTGGTAGAGGGAGGAATAAGGAAGGGTGGCGAAGATGGGAATGGTATTCAATGTGCCGGGTAGGGGAATTTCGCAGTGGAGATGGAAGACAGTGCAGAGCATAAGAGAGGTGAAGGAACTTCCTCTGCGGGCTAGCGACGACTATCTCGTATGTAGTCTGGTCTCGCCCTTATTTAATTTATATGATCTGGTCAGGTTCCTACGATAATTACATGCGCTGGTGGGGGTTCCGCTGGGGGGAAGGGAGTGGAAAGACGTCGCCCTAATGGGGCTTAGCACAACCAGGGAGAAAATAATGGAGGAAAGGGAGGGCCATGGCTTGGCTCTGCGTTTTATATATATTTATTTTAAGCAAAAGTTTTCGCAATGACATGCACAATACTGGGTTGAGCCGAGATACAGGCCCCTACCTGTATGCTCAGACTCGGGTATTGGGGTTAAAGGGCAAGTCATGTCTGGGGGGTCGAGTGTCATCGAGCGAGTTAAGAAAGAGCCGTGGGCAGGGGGATGGGATATTAGCAGTGTGGGCGATTCGTTGAGAAAACCCTGGCATTTGGATATGCATGGTAGTAAGAACGCAGTTAGGGACCCCGGGTGGCATAAGTGGTAGAGGGGCGAGCACAACCTTGGCAGGAAACTATTGGCAGAGGGAGTGGCATGCGGGTATGACAACTCTTGCAAATCTCGGTTTCGGATGGGCCTGAAGGCTTGGCTCCAGCTGCAAGGGGATGACCAACAACTGCACCATGGTACGAGGGAGAGGCACAGTGAAAAGCTGGGTGAACCACACTTAGAATCCAATTCTCCTAGCCACTTGTGGGAATAGGGATACCTTAACCCGTCATAGCCAGGGAAGGCAAAGAAGCAAGGCATGAGCAGTGGTGTCGGGCTGATGCGAATGGAACGATGAATCTAACGGTGTTTGAATGTCTACAGGGCATCAAGGAACATGACATGGCTCCAGCAAAACGTGGATGTGGTCATGGTAGTAAGGCCCCGGACCCCCAGGCAGCGAAGAGACTAAGCACGATGGAAGGCCACAGGGACCGCAAGCCTGCTAAGCACCTCATAGCAGAGGCAGTCGCAACATACAGGGATGAAACAGATGAAGGTCTCTGTAAGCTAATTGACGACTGGGAAGATGAGATAAAACATGAAAGGGAACCAGATGATGAGATAGAATTCTGGAGGATGATGGTTCCTAACCCAGGGAATACACGAGGTAAAATTACGCAATTCAAACACACCCTGTACCTGTATTTCTTAATGAAAATTCTGCTTGGTAAAGCGATGGAGAAAATTTCTGTGGGGATCATAGTCACATTGCAGGGCTTGCCTAATTTCAAAAAATACATGGAGAAAATCTTATTTCAGTTGCACAAGTAGGACATCAGGATGGATCGTATCGACCATCACATCCCTTGCATCGTGGAGCTATATGGAATGCCAGAGGCAACTGCTGAAGATCCTGCCCCTGTAGCCTCAGACTCTGAGGAGAAAAATGTCAAGAAAGATTAGTTTCTCTATGCTTAGTTTTTTTGTATGTGGATAGTATTTAAATTTCCAGTTGTTTATGTGAGTTGTTATAGTTATATAGTATTTGGACGTGAGACTAAGACTTACCTAGCCTTGCTAGAAACACTGAAGCAATTTTGGTTTTGGATGGCATATAATATTGACCGATGGCCAACAGAGTTGGTTTCCCCTCGGGGTGAGTTGAGGCCACCTAGTTTGGATGATGTAAATTTTCCTTATACATATAATAGAAAATGAATGGTTTTGCACAAATTACAAAAAAAAAATTGTTATTGCTATTTTCAAATTTGAAAAAAAGATTTATAAATTTATAAAATTATTTGACCAATCACCTGGTGAGTCAAATTCCATCGCTACATGAGGGGAGTGATCCATGATGATTTCTACGAGATAGGTTCATTAGAGTTGACATGACAATACATGGTCACTGGAAGCTTATGCAATGGCGGTACAGGGATCCATAAAAGTTAGACAAGACACAGGAAAAGTTGACAGGACAAAGAGACTGGATGGGATTCAAACTCCTGCGGTGCTAAGAGAGTAATGAGCTAGTGGGTATGGGACGTAGCTCGACTTTTGAATTTGAACGCTCTCCATGTGAAGCACGGTCTACGATCAACGGAAGATTGGCTTGTTTCGTCATGTTCATCTGCTCTGCTCCGTCTGTACCACGCCATAATGGTTGATTCTTCCCACACATCACACAACGCTTTCACACTCATTCTCTCTCCTCCTCTCTGTTTATTAATACTTGTGAGCAGCCACACATTGCATTGCAATTCTCCTCTTCGTTTTCGCCTTAGTAGCTCCGCTCAATTCCCTCTTGCGAAACCCTGTGTTTCTGCCAACATAACGCCCAAACCCTCTCTGTTTTAAATAGATTCGAGAAAACGCATAACACTGCAATTTCTTCTCTTCTCATTTCCGTTTCCATCTCAACCACCATGCCTTCTCTTTAATTTTGTTTTCGTACGCTGTTTCTCCACTTCATTATTTTACTTTCCTCCTCTTCTGTGTACTATTAGTTCACGATGATGGGCAGTCACTTTTGGAATTTAAGAGGATAATCACCAGTGATCCTTATCATTGCATGGCAGATTGGACTCTCGCCAATCCCCTTTGCAACTGGACTAGCCTGACCTGTAGCCGCCGTCATCCAAGAGTGGTCACCCTCAACCTCACTGCCATGGATCTGCGCGGCCCGATTTCTCCTTCCCTCGGTAATTTATCATTTCTCCACTCACTCGACCTTTCAGATAAAGCTCTGCGAGGTCATATCCCACCTCAACTGGGGCGCCTCTTTCATTTGAGGATACTCTGGTTGGATATCAATCAATTGGAAGGAAGTATCCCAATTGAACTCAGTGGTTGCAGAAATTTGATCTTCCCGGTGCTCTTCGACAACAATCTGACCGGAAGTATACCCCATGAATTGGGTTCCCTTGTGTATGTGCAATTTCTTGCCTTAGGAGGAAACCGCCTGACAGCTACTATTCCCTCATCCTTAGGAAACCTTTCAGCGTTGATTCAATTGGATATAGTTGTTAACATTCTTACCGGTGTAGTTCCACCACAGTTGGGCTTGCTCAATAGTTTGGTAATACTGGACCTATTTGAGAATCAATTGTCAGGGATCATTCCAAATTCTTTGTCGAATATTTCCATCTTGACTGATCTAAGAATTAATGTAAACAAACTCATTGGCAGTATTCCACAACAATTTGGCTTGCTCACAAGTCTGCAAATGCTTCACCTGTTTGACAATGAATTGTCAGGCACCATTCCCACTTCTCTGTCAAATATCTCCACTTTAACGGACTTAGAAATTTCCATGAACAAACTTTAACGGACTTAGAAATTTCCATGAACAAACTCACTGGCAGCATTCCACAAGAATTGGGTCTGCTTTCTAGTCCGCAAACGGTCTACCTAGCAGAAAATAATTTGTTAGGGCCCATTCCCACATCTTTGTCAAATATATCCACTTTAACTGACATGGAAATTAAGATAAACAAACTCACTGGTAGCATTCCACAAGAATTAGGTCTGCTGCTCACTTGTTTGCAAACACTTTACCTCGATAGTAATGAATTGTCAGGCACAATTCCCACTTCTTTCGAAAATCTTTTAAACTTGAACTATCTCTATTTATGGGGACATCATCTTAGTGGAAACATACCAATTTCCATTCGAAATTGTTCAAAACTCAAAGAACTCATTTTAAGCAACAATGAGTTGAGCGGGAGTGTGCGGATAGAATTGGGTAAGTTATCCCTCCTTGAACAACTAATCTTGCACTCTAATCAGCTTGATAGCGGCAGCTCTACAACCATGCCGTTTATTGTAGTTCTTGTTAATTGTTCTCACCTACAACAAGTAGAATTGGGAAACAATAAATTGAGTGGTGTCTTTCCTCTTGAGATGGGTGAACTCTCTACCAATTCTTCTTACTTGGGATTATCAAACAACAGAATACATGGAAACATGCTCAGCATATTAGAAATTTAGCAGCCTAACCTTCCTAAACTTAACTGGAAACCTTTTAAATGCCAACATTCCACCATTAGGAAACCTTACACAGTTAGAAAGATTGAATTTAGGAAACAATAGATTAGAAGGAAATATCCCTGATGACTTTGAACAATTACAACGACTAGGCCTCTTTGATCTTAGCAGAAACATACTATCTGGAAGGATTCCCAAATCCCTTGCACGCCCTAAAAAACTAAGAAGACTCCTCCTCCATCACAACCAATTATCTGGAAGCATACATACCAACTTAGGAGACTGCATAAATCTGGAGTTGCTCGACTTGTCTCACAATATGCTCACTGGAAGTATACCACCAGAAATTGTTGAACTTTCCAATCTACAGTTCTATTTGAATTTGTCATGGAACTTATTGGAAGGTTCCTTGCCTATGGAAATTGGTAAAATTGCAAGGGCTCAAGATATAGACATTTCTACCAATAAGTTGACTGGGGTCATTCCACCTACACATGGAAGTTGCAGTGAACTACAATCATTGAATTTATTTCAGACTGCCTTCCAAGGCTTTATTCCAGATTCGCTTGGGAATTTGCAAAGTCTCATAAAGCTAGATCTCTCCTCCAACTCCTTATCAGGTACAAGATGACTCTCAAGAAGTTGAAAATGCTTCAATATTTGAATTTGTCTTTCAACAATCTCACGGGGAAAATTATGAAAGAAGGTTTTCTTGCAAATCTAGTTGTCGTGTCCTTAGTTGGAAATCCTAGTCTTTGTGGACCACAAATATTTGGGTTACCTGCATGTCGAACACCAACAGGTCATTTGGTATTTGTGAGAAAAGTACTATTGCCCGTGATTGGAGCTATTGTTTTCATAGTATGTTGTCTACTTTTGGGAGCCTATTGGAGAGGGAATATGCACATGAAAAACTTTTATTTTTCACATGTTATTTTCCAACAATTAGAGCATCAAAGGATTTCACATCAAGAGCTTCACATAGCAACTAATGGGTTTGCTGAAGCCAACTTGTTGGGAAAAGGGAGTTTTGGGTTAGTCTACAAAGGAGTTTTGAGTGATGGCACACGTGTTGCTGTCAAGGTTTTCCAATTGCAAAATGACCAGGTTGAAAAGAGTTTTAGGGCGGAATGCAGTGTCTAGCAAAAGGTTCGACATCTAAATTTAGTGAGAATCATAACATCATGTTCCAACCTCCATTTCAAAGGTTTGGTGTTCCAATTTATGTCTAATGGAAGCTTAGAGAAACATTTGTATCCTAATAGAGATCACAACAATAGTGAGAATGTGTGTGAATTGGGATTGAAAACACGATTAGACATTGCCATAGATGTGGCCCATGCCATGAAATATCTCCATCATGATTCTTTCGTGCAAGTAGTGCATTGTGATATAAAGCCTAGCAATATGCTTTTGGATGGAGACATGCTGGGCCATGTCACAAATTTTGGTATTTCAATATTAATCAGTGCAACTTGTACTGATTCGCATACTTCAACACTTGCTTTGAAAGGATCTGTGGGATACGTTACCCCAGGTATAGCTTTTTAAAACGTTACTTTCACTTGTCTTTTTTCATTAGCAATTTTATATGGAATGGTTGTGTACAATGTGATGAAGGTTTATTTTAATGCAGAGTATGGATTGGGTGAGATAGTTTCCACCAAAGGAGATTTTTACAGCTATGGAATTCTATTATTAGAAATGCTTACTAGAAAACGACCAACTAGTGAAATGTTTTATGGAAACCTTAACTTGCACAAGTGGGTAAATCTGGCATTTCCAAATAGAGTCGAGGATGTAATTGACAATAGTCTTTTCAAGGAGGTGGATAGAAATGAATTTAAAGAAAGTAACGTATACAAATGCTTACTTTCTTTGCTACATGTTGGTTTGCTTTGTTCAAAAGATTCACTTGAAGAAACGCCAACCATGAGAGATGTGGTAATGGTGTTAGAGAATATCAAAGAGGATTTGGTGGGAAACACAGTGGCTTATAGGATGTTGAGGCGAAGCATATCCAATTTTCTTCAGAAGACAGGTGCAACAATGAATGATGTGCATGCATCAAATGACCAAATTTCTACATTTTAGTTTGTGAAAATTACAATAGGAAAATCTTTCAGTCCCGCCATTATTCTTACAATGGCAAGATTTTTAATTTTAGTTGTTCAAGAAAACTATTTTGAGTATGTACTATCTATTTGTGATGATTGTCAATATGAAAAATAATTTTTTTTGCAACGCCATATCATGTGAAATGAAGATTCACATTTAGTTTCATATATTATTGATTTATGAGGTAAACTCCCCTACAAATGCTCGCAAGAAATTGATAGCATTTCGTTTGCAGGTATACATGAAAGGATAATTGCACAAATGTAGCCATAATTATAGATATGAATTTTAGTTTGATGATTTAATTCCATGTACCATGTTTAAGTCTAATTAGATTGTTCATGTTGTTGGAAAAATGACTCTTGAGTTTTCATAGAAATTGGATTGATCAGACATTGATGTCTAATCCTCAAGTATACCAGTTTCATCTCTGGCTCACGGTGAGACATGTGAAAATTAATATTATGAAGCTACCACCTACTATACAATTTCCAATGATTTTGGCCTCCTAGGTTTAGATATATTCCCTCTATATATTTGCATTGCCCAAATTGGGTAGCCCTGCACAAATTTTCTTCTCCTGCAATTTTTCCCATGTTCCAGAGATCTTTCAATCTTTGTTTCAACCCTTATGTAACTCTAAGACTCTTGTCGACCATCTGTGTACTTGCTTGAACTTTGTACTTTTGAAGAGTGACTTTTGTATGATTTCGTAGAAATTTAAGATCCTGATGAACACTTGGATATGTTACTTTCTCTTATTGATAAAGGAAAGCGTTTGATGAAAATGGGGGTTTCATGCTAAGTCAGTCCCTCTATCTTCAGGTAGACAGAGTATTTACTCAATAATGTGTAAAGCTTCCCTTGTTTCAAAATCAGAAGTCAACATGAAGGCATTGTCCATTCCTTTAATTTTTCAGTGGCATGTTTATTTCCCAAGTCAATGAAGCTGCCATGTTACTCTGCAAATTGTTTTAGAAGATATGGATAATTTAGGCCTTATGATTTGTAAGTCAAAGCTATTTTTACATAAAAACAAATTGTTCTTGATATGGCACTGGTTGTCTTCCTTGCCTTTTGTTCTAATTTCTTCTCTCTCAATTTGAGAGTCTTCCTTGATTGAAAGAGTTGCGGGTACATTTGATCCCTGACAATCATTCAGTTCAATATTTGATGGCCTTGAAGCTCCTAAACCCAATTTCATGTTGTTCTTGCCTGTACAATAAAAATGGTTCCGCGCCAGTTACTATTTCTTTGACAACGGCAGTGTAAACACAAGAAGTAACATAGAGAAAATGTCTTAAATTCAAGATATTAAAAGGAATGACTGCAAGGTTTTAGAGACAATTCAGACCGATCCAAAGAAAGATGCAAGAAAATGTAATATTTTAAAAGGAAAATGGATCATGGCCCAAAAGGGCCTCTATACAGAGACAAGACCTATCATATATATTCAATGGATAGCTACTCTGACATGGAATACTTGTAACAGAGATGGAAACCAAATGGTTGCACCCTGCCTTGTTTCAACTTTAACATCATTCTTAGAATTCGTAAGAAGCTGTGCACTTTTGTGCACAATTATGCAGCTCAATATCAGATGCAATATCATAAAAGCACAGGGGAAGAGCAATGGAGTTTGATTTAGATGTTTTAGATGGAGAGCGGAGCGATTTTTCTGCCAAATATGGATGTCATCATTTTATCTACTAGACAGTGGTAAGTTTCAAGAATTAGGTGTTAATACATTACATTGCATTATGAAAGATGAAATAGTGAGCTCCTACTGCCATCCCCTCAACAACTATGCAGAGTCGGAATCGTGAGTACTTGCGAGTGATCAGAGACTCCTGTAACGCTGCTTATAACATCAATATGAATACATTTCTGCCCAAGTAAATTTTATTGCTAGGAAAGAAGTAAATAGATATTTACCTCATAAGATGTAACTTCTACATCAATTTTACTAATATAGAAACACGAAATTTACATTTGGGCATTTTTGTCTTCTTTCACATAGTGAATAATGCTAGCCCACCAAAAATGTCGGGGAAGAAAATAAGATTCCCACCAAATCAGGGAGAATGTCTTAACATGTTTTTACATATAAAATTTGACATAATTACTATTTGAAATATTTCTATGAGAAAATATCAATTTGGATAAACTCTTCCAATTAGATAAAAGATGTAAGTATAAACCCCATTATCCATTTTAGGCTTCAATTTCATCTTTCACTCATATATGAGTAAAAATAAGGAATTTAACACACGACCATGAGAATTACTAATCATTTTGGGAGTTAGGCTCTGTAATCAACACAAGCCATAATATATATTAACTTCTCCCAATATTCGTGTAAGATTCTATCTAGGTAAAAGAGAATAAAGATAAACCGACCTATTGTCTCCAAAGACATATAGGTATCAAATTAAAAATTACATTTTTGAGCTTGCATAAAAGTAACCAAAAGCAATTACCATAGATAAGCACAAATGAGATCATAATAACCAGTTTGATCCCAAATAATGGTGAACATTGCCTTCCCATTAAAAAATGGCAATCTTCCATGGCTTACAACCTGCGTATGACTATGTCACAATAATAATTTCTGAAGTAATTTAAGTGCCCCTTTTTACAATGAGAACCATAACTATTTCAAGTTCAAATTACATGTATGCCCCCTTTATTTTCACGTTCTTCTTAGGAATGTAGAGGAAAATCAAGCCTAGGCCTTTATGAAGCATTCAAGGGCATGCTACTTCCACTATTTAAGTTTACATATTTATGGTTAGTAACCAAAATTTATTGGAGATGCCAATTTGAGATCATTAAGGCCAATTTACTTCATGGCCAACAAGATTTGAGTGAGACCTATCACTTGACTTAATGTAGGCAGATCTAAGGTTGCAAAGCCCATTACAAAAGAGCTGGAGAGGCCAGATTTTTAGGCCTACTTCTTGAAGAAAAAACCCTCACAGGTTTCTTATTAGCTGAAATAAAAAGTAATATCTTTTTCAAGTTTATGACAGCTCCGTGGACTTTTATGCTTCTCCCAATTGATCTTGGGCTATGCTTCTTAGCAGTCCCAAAACTAGGACATGTTCCGGAGCCTTCTCTGCCTTCTACCATGAAATTTCATGGGCGATATTCACAAATTCATGGGCTAACTCAGAAACTTCTGGATGGGTACTTTGCACATACCTTTGGGTCAAGTTTGTACAAATTCCAACCATTCATACTTGCAAAAGTTGGTAGTTCAACTACTAATTTCCCCACCAACTGATTTCTTGCAACTTGGGTTTTACATTTTTAGGTTAGTAAAAGAATTATGGCAAGGACTATTTCAGTAGGCACAATTCCTACCATTCTCCCTTGCCATCTCCCACTCATGGCTCATGGTCTATATCAGTGCTCCATCCTTCATCAATGGTTTGGCATTTTAGTTGAAATAAAAATACAATACATATTGTTCCAGGGTCAGCCCATTCCACATATACTTGCCATCATAGGAAACATTGATATAATTGAATACAATAACAATGGGAGTTCAAGGGTGTTACAAATTGAAACTGGAAATTTAATTCATCTGGGCCCAAAGTTTTCTACCTTAAATGGGGTAGGTTTTCCTTTGTCAATTCTAAAAAACTCTTTTTCAATGTTAACATAAAACTCGATTCTTCAAAACAGAGTACTAAGTTGTTCATTTTGTTATGAGAGTGATTCGAGAGAAGGATTTCAGTGTTTCTAACATTGAACTCTAAAAGGTTTAACTTTTGGGCTAAAGAATCTTGGATTGGGAACAAGTTGAAGTCACTTACGCTGGATTCTTAAAAGCTTAGAGAATAAAATAAATTGTTCATTTCGTTAGGAAAATGACTCTATGTTAGGCCCCTATAATACTAGTGTAACCCCTTATTGTTATTAGTACAACCTACTTATTATATTTATGTACCCATGTAGTGCCCATATTGTTACTATTGTGCCCTTACATTATTATTGTTATGTCGGCTCTGATTATGTTATGACCCCTTAGACTCCTATATATAGAAAGGAGGTCTTTTTCATTTGTATCATCCAAGAATTGTTCATTTATGTAATGTAAAGGAGGTTGCCCCCTCGAAGAGGCTGAATTGTAAGGCATTGATCTATCTTTTTCATCTTTCTTGAAGCTGGTTTCATAACACTCATTTTCTAGTGGTAGCAACACCGCTCCTCACCATAACAACAAGTTGCAAGAGTTTCCAGTGGGGAAAGGATCAACATAGGGCTTTCGAAGAACTAAAAAATAAGATCAACCAAGCACTAGTTACGGCATTACCAAACTTGTAGCAGCCCTTTGAAGTGGAGATGGATGTGAGTGGGTATGTTATGGGAGCAGTCTAGATGCAGGCAGGAAGGCCTGTATGCTACCATTTTGAAGTATTTCATGGGGAAGTTCTTAACTACCCTACTTATGACAAGGATCTCTATGCCCTGGTACAAGCTGTGAAGAAGTGGAAGTATTGTCTTATGGGAAATGAAACAATAATCCACACATGTCACAAACGACTATAGTACCTATAGGTTCATAGCAAGCCACAACAGACTAGGAATTATAGGTGGATGAGGTTTCTACGTGATTAAGTACAAGAAGGGTAGCACAAATAAGTTGGATGACATGCTTTCAGTGCCACTGATCCGGAGGATCCAAAAGATGCTCAAAGTTCCAGAAAATGCTCAAAATTCAAATTTTTTTATATGTCTTTCAAACTAGCTCCATTGTGTAGATATCTTCGTTCTTAATCCAATGCAACTTGAATGGGTGAAAAAGGACATTGTATGACGAAGTTACAACTAGTGAAAGTTTAGGTCCATGCAGGGCAAAAAGTCAACAATCAAACAAGTCAAAGTCAATGGTCAACGCTCATGGTTATGGCAGTCAACATTCTACTCATGGTTCCAGTAGTCAGGGTTCTAAGCTCACAGTTCTGGCTGACACATGGCACGTTCAGAGACTGACAAGTGTTGTCGTGTGGTCTGTGGGTTGTGGTCCAATGGAATAGAGCCACATATCCCAATCAGAAGGTGACATGTGGCCCAATTCAAGGAGGCCACGTGGCCCTATGGGTCAAACAAAAAATTATTGGAATGCACTCGATGAGGGTCCAACCCTGAACATGCCAACCACAAATCCAGTGCTCTACCACTAAGCCATTGGTGTCTACCACTAAGCCATTAGTGTCACTTGTTATGTATATCATAGATATTTTATTTAAAGATTTTTCTGTGCCAGGTTTGGGGGAAGGGATATGGCGGGAGCCCACCATATTCCCATAGGCAAGAGCTAACGAGCCTGCCATTGGGCATTAAATGCTTGACTACATGTGCCCCCAATAGCTGTTTAACACACGCGCCATTATTTTTTATTTATCTATCACCGCGCACGCGTGTTAAACAACTATCAGGGGCGCATGTAGCCGGGCATTTAATGCCCAATGGTATGCTGGTTAGCTCTTGCCTATCCCCGTATCCTAATGGACTATGCCACCAACATATGACATATATGGGTTAAAAATGGTGGTGGGTTCGTGACCACGCCACCATATCACATTTAATAATTATCATATAAATGAAACCGCCCTCATATCACTCAAAAAATCACACAAGTTGAGGATCGAACACTCGACCTCCACCTATATAAGCAAAGAACCCAACCATTGAGCCACAATGTGTTTTGTTGAATATTTTACAGAGCCATTTTGTTTTAAGTTGCAAACAAAGAGTATTTTTGGCTTTTTGAGGCCATTTGGAGGTCAAATTGAGCATTTCAAAAGCCTAAACAGAGGTTTTTGGGCCTTCTAAATGCATCGGAAGCATTATTTTGACAAATTGGGGCTTGTAAACATATTTAATTGAGAATTTTAGCATCTTAATAAAGTGGTCACACTGGAAGTGGACCCAGAGACGTAGCCCATAAGAGGTGAACTCTGTTATCAACTTGTTTTCTTTTTCTCGCTTCTATTTTCAATCTCCATTATTTTCTTTTGCTGCAAATTTTTATCAAGTTTGTGTGTTTTCACAATTTCGATCCATTGCATGAGAATATATCAACTAACTTGTAATTTGTTCAATAATACCTTCATTTCATTTTTGGATCAAATTTGGTATGAGAGCTCTTGGTTGTGTGAAGGTTTGACAAGGATTGCAATTTTTCATATGCTCACAAGATCCAAACTCAAGAAAAGTGAAGTATAAATTGAATAATTCAATCTTGAAATTAGCTCGAGAAGACCACCTTTCCATTCTTGTCATACCATGGAAAGTGAAGAAGATGACAATCTTTCTCCAAGAAAGAGAGAATTCAGAAAGACTTTCCTTGATATGGCCGGCATGCTAAAAGTATTGTTTGATGAGAGGACAATGTGATTGCAAGCTGAAAGTTATCATCAACCAAAAGAGTAATGTAATGGTTCTCATAAGCCATCAAATGGTAGCGGTAATGGTAATGGTGGTCATGACGGTATGCCTCCTCCACCACCTCCTTCGCCTCCTTCTTCACCATCTTCTCCTTCATCTCCTACTTTTTCAGAAATAGGACACAAAGGACATGCTAAATCCCCTTTAATTAAGCTTAATGTAAAGTTTGAATTGTCAATATATGGTGGAGAATTGAATCCTGAAAAGTTGGATAATTGCGTGAAGCAAATTGAAGTATATTACAAGATCCAAAACATTGATGATCATGTCACAAAAATCCAACTTGCTTCTCTTAGGTTAGGAAGAACAACTCTCATATGGTGGGAAGCAAAAACGGGAGAAGATCTCAAGAAAAGTGGTGAGGTTATTTCTCCTTGGAATGATTTTGTAGCTACTTTGAGAAAACAATTTATCCATTGGCATATAAACAACAAGCAATGATGAGATGGAAAAATCTGAGGCAAGCTAAGGGTCAAAATGTACAAAGTTATACTCAAGAATTTCATAAAGAAGCTTTAATTTTCAGTATTCCTTTAGATATAGAAGAGACACTTATGAAGTATATTGGTGGTTTACATAGCTATATTAGACGCACTATTCTTATGCTTAACCCAACCAAGTTAGATGAAGCGTGTGTTCAAGCTACGCATATTGAAAGTAGAGGAAAGAATGTGCGAGAAGATACTTCAAAGAAACCATCCAAGCCATTTGTTGATAAGTCAAAGGGGAAAGCAAAACGAAAGGGGAAGAAGACAACCACCGTTAAGAAAGAGGAAACGAAACTCACTTGCAAACATTGCAAGAAGGATGGTCACGATGAAGACCATTGTTGGAAATTACATCCAAAATTGAGGCCAAATAAGTTTGACAACAAGGGGAAACAAAAGAATGTTGCTACAACTCAACAGGAATTGGGATCCGATTCAGGTGACGAAACAAAGATCACAACCATGGGAATGAAAGATATAGCTTCCAATGCAAGTACTAGTTCTTATGATGAGTCCTATGAATCTCTAAATGACAATAAAATGAATGAACGCTTTTCACATTAGAGTGGTCATAAAGCATAATAAGGTTGACACTCTTTTTGATAGTGGTTCTCAAGTCAATCTTATTTCTGAAGCAATTGTTAAGAAACGTAACTTAGAAACAACACCTCATGTTAAACATTACCCTTTGGGTTGGGTAAGTGATGATGCCACACTACAAGTAACAAGACAATGTAAACTTAAGTTTGCCATCACTGCTAACTTTGTAGATGAGGTTGTACCCCTTGACATTTGTGGAATTGTCTTGGGAAGTCCCTATCTGTATGATCGAAAAGCCATATTCTATTGCGAGGAGAAAAAATATCATCTCTTTAAAGGAGGGATTGAATACAATGTAACAGCACATCATAAGAAGACAAACTTATTTCTTGTTAGTGTAGGACAAATGAAAATACTTGATAATGCTAGCAAGAATTATGTATTGCTGATTGTAAAAGCTAAGGATGTTGATAAATCTGAAGCCTTCTCAGGATGTGAGCCTAAACTTAAGTATGAATTGAGTGAAATTGTTGATACTTATGGAAAGGTGTTTCAAGAACCTGAAGGACTCCCTCCAAAAAGAGGAGTTCAACATGAGATTTTGTTGCAATAGGATGTTCCACTTCTTAATATTGACCTGTACAAAATTTCAATTTTGGAAAGTATGGAGATTAAGAAGCAAGTGTAAGAGTTGCTTGACAAAGGGGTCATAAGACCAAGTACGTATCCTTGTGGGTCTCCTACTCATTTGGTGCCAAAGAAGGATGGAACATGGTGGATATCCATTGATTTCTGAGCTTTTAACAAAATCACGATAAAGAATCATTATCCTCTTCCTCACATTGATGATTTGTTAGATCAATTGAAGCACGTTGTTTATTTCACTAAGTTAGATTTAAGAAGCGGTTATCATCAAATTAGAATTGTTGAAAGTGATATTTGGAAAACTACTTTTAAGACAAAACATGGATTGTTTGAATGGTTAGTAATGCCTTTTGGGATTTGTAATGCACCCGCAACATTTATGAGGGTTATGAATGATGTATTGCGACCATTCCTTGATAATTTTGTCATAGTCTACTTAGATGATATTTTGTTCTTCAGTAAGACTCGTGAAGAACATGTAAAGCATGTAAAGCAGGTTTTGGATGTGTTAGAAAGGGAAAAGTTGTATTTAAAGATGCCCAATGTGAATTTGGAGAGATATCTTTGGTGTACTCAGGTCACATTTGGAAAGATATCTTTGGTGTACTGAGGTCATATTGTAAGGGATGGTGAATTGAAAATTAATCCCTTTAAAGTAGAGGTTATTGTAAATTGACCTAAGCCCAAAAATGTAGATGAAGTCAGAAGCTTCCTGGGAGCAGCCCAATACTGGAGGAAGTTCATTGTAGGTTTCTCATCTATTGCAGCACCGCTACATGCTTTGACACGTGTGAAACAATTTTTTCAGTAGGGAGGAAAATAGAAGAAAGCCTTCGATACATTGAAAGAGAAGATTAGTACAACATTGGTTCTAGAACTTCCATATCTCAAGCATCCATTCGAAATCCAAACACATGCAAGTGATTATACCATGCGAGCAGTATTGATGAAATATGATAAGCCTATGTGCTTTCACTCTGAAACTTTTACAACTGCAGTAATTAGTTATCCAACATATGATAAGGAATTGTATGCTCTAGTACAAAGTGTGAAAAAATGGAAGCACTATTTAATGGGTAAAGAAACAATCATAAATACATACCATCAACCATTACAATATCTACAATCACAAATTAAGCTACAACTATCAAGGCACTTCAAATGGATGGGGTTTTTACAACAATTTCACTTGGTCATCAAATATAAGAAAGGCATATATAAAAAAGTTGCAGATATGTTATCAAGACCTATAATCAATGCTTCTACAATTCTTAAGCATAATTCAATCACACATGAAAGCTACATTGAATAAATGCTCAAGATGAATATTTTAAAGATCTATATGGAACTTTGAGTAACGGAAACCAAATTGAAGAACTGGATTATCATGCTTATGACAAACTATTATATCATCTTGGCAAGTTATGCATTCCACAAGGTGAAAGAGTTAATCTTAAAAGGGAAGCACATATATCTCTTATTTCTAGTCATTTTGGTGTAGGCAAAACAACTGCTCAATTATAGAGGTATTGTTATTGGCCTCGTATGAATGAAATTGTATCGAGATATGTAAAGGGGGGGTTCTATGTGTGCTACTAGTAAGCCAAGTAATAGGAAATTGGGTTTGTATACCCTACTTCCTATTCATTCGCGTCCTTGGGAAAGTGTGCCCATGGATTTTATGGGGGGTTAACCTATGTCTAGGAAAGGTCATGGTTATTTGTATGTTATACTGTGTAGGTTAAGTGACATGTGTATCTTAATGCCTTGTAAAAAGTAGGTCAAAGTTGAACAAACAACACAATTTTTATTTTTAAATGTATGGGTTCATTTTGGGTTACCCGCATATATTGTATCTGATCGAGATCCTCGATTTCTAAGGAAATTTTGGTCAAATTTGTGGGAATTGATGGACACCAAGTTGAAGAAGAGAACAACATTTCATCCACAAACCGACAACCACCGAGAGGTGGTGAACAAGAAAGTGGTACATATACTCCAAGGATATTGTGGCAAACATCATAAGCTTTGGGATTAGCACTTACACTACATTCAACATGCCTATAATCGTGTCAGGCATTCATCGACTCATACATCTCCATTCGAAGCATGTTATGGTTATTTACCAAAATCTCCTTTAGATTTCATCTTTGGGAAAATATTGCAATGGATGGACAAAATGATGTGGAGAAAGCCAGACATTTCCTTAAATAGATCTAGTTGGTACATCAAACAATGCAAGAACACTTGGAAAAGAGCTAAGCCAAATACAAATTCGGGCATGAAAAGCATTGTGTTGATCACAATTTTTAGGTGGGAGACCAAGTTTGGTTATACATCGACAAAGAAAGGTTGCAAGGAGAAAGTAAAAGCTTAAACCGATCTGATATGATCCATTTAGAATCTTAGAAAAAATTGGTAATAATGGTTTTGGATTAGATTTGCCTCCTTATATGCAAATCTATTCTATTGTAAATGTTGAAAACTTGAGATTGTATGAGCCTCCTATGATCATTGATCAAGAGGAAAGTGTACAAATATCTTCTATAGAGGACGTTTTCTCCTGAATACATGTATGAGTTGTAGGAAGACACCATTCTTGACAGAAAGACAAGGACTTCACGCAGGGGTGATGTGGAGTACTTTCGTGTGGGGCTCAAAGGTACCAATCCAAGCAAAGCACGATGGATTGAGATCGGGAAGGTGAGGAAGGTTTACCCTCACTTATTTTATGAGTAGTACCAATATTTTGGTGGTCCAAAAGCTTCCAATGGGGAGGAGTGATCCTCAGGATCCAAAAGATGCTTAAAGTTCCAAAAAATTCTGAAAATTCAAAGTTGTTATATGATTTTCAAACTAGATCCATTACGTAGATATCATAATTTTGAATCCAACGCAACTTGAACGGGCGAAAAATGACATCATATGACAAAGTTACATCCAATCAAAGTTGAGGTCCAAGCAGGCCCAAAAGTCAAAAGTCAAAAGTCAACATGTCAAAGTCAACGGTCAATGCTCATGGTTATGACAGTCAATGGTCAACTCATGGTTCCAATAGTCAGGGTTCTAGGCTGATGGTTCTGTCTAACACATGGCATGTCCAGAGGCTGACAAGTGTCATCTCGTGGTTGGTGGGATGTGATCCAATGGAATAGAGCCACGCAGTCCAATCAGAGGGCGACACATGGCCCAAGCCAAGGAGGCCACGTGGCCCTGTGGGTTGGAAAAAAAATTATTTTATTGAAATGCACTCGGTGAGGGTCGAACCTCAAAACTACCAGCCACAAATCTCGTGCTATACCACTAAACCATTGGTGTCGCTTGTTATGTATATCGAAGATATTTTTTTAAAGATTGTTTGCACTAGGTTTTGGGGAAGGGATATGGCAGGAGCCTTCCATGTCCTCATATGGTAACAGACTATACCACCAATGAATGACATATATGGGTTAAAAATGGTAGCGGGTTTGTGGACCATAACCACCATATCACATTTTATAATTATCATATAAATGAAACTGCCCTCATATCACTCAAAAAATCGCGCAAGTTAAGGATCAAACACCCGACCTTCACCAATATAACCAAATCCCCGGACCATTGAGCCACGGTGGGTTTTGTTGAAAATTTTACAGAGCTATTTTGTTTTAAGTTGCAGATAGATAGTATTTTTGGCTTTTTGAGGCCATTTGGAGGCCAAATTAAGTGTTTCAAAAGCTTAAACAAGAGGTTTTGGGGCATTCTGAATGCATGGGAAGCATTATTTGATGATTTGGAGCTTGTAAACAAATGTAATTGAGAGTTTGAGCATATTAGTAAAGTGGCCACACTAGAAGAAGACCCAGAGGCGTAGCCCAGGAGGGGTGAACTCTGTTATCAACTTGTCTTCTTTTTCTTACTTCTATTTTCAGTCTCCATTCTTTTTTTGATGTAATTTTTTTATTATCAAGTTTATGTGTTTTTGCAATTTCGATATGTTGCATAAGAATACATAAACTAACTTGTAGTTTGTTCATTAATACCTTCATTTCATTTTTGGATCAGCCACCCACATTAAATATCACAACCTTGGGAACTTTTACGCACATGGAGCCATTCACCCATGATGCATACAAAGAAGAATATTTAGAGGATGAGGACTTTAAGGAGGTGTTTCAATAGTTGCAGAGTCAGATTCATGTGCATGATGGTGATAGTACCGTTGACCACCATATCTAGGATGGGTTGCTCTCCAGGCTGGATAAGTTATGTGTTCTTGAAGGAGATCGATTGTTGTTAATTAAAGAAGCTCACAACTCTAAGGTCACAGTGCACTTTGTAGTAGGGAAGACAATGGCCAATTTGCAGAGGTATGTGTGTTGGCAAAGATGCAAGAGTGGGTAGCTAGGTTCATAAGAGTATGCATGCTTTATTATTACACCAAGCCTAGCAATATGAAATAGGGTCTATGTCATCCCTTAAATTTACCCACTCATCCTTGGGAAAGCATTTCCATGGACTTTGTGGGAGGTTTGCCAACAACCGGGAAGGGACATGACTATCTGTTTGTGGTAGTTGATAGGTTCAACAAGATGTGTGCTTTGATGCCCTGTAAAAAGAACATCAATGTGTAAGAAGCAACAAATTTGTTCTTTGGATAGGTCTAGGTGCACTTTGGGATACCAAGGAGCTTCGTTCCAGACAAGGACACAAGATTTATGAGTGCATTTTAGACTATGTTGTGGGCGAAGATGGACACGAAGTTGAATATATCTATAACATTCCATCCATAGACAAATGGATAGAAAAAAGTAGCCAACAAGACTTTGGTATAGCTTTTGAGGGGATACAACTAGAAGCATCTGAAGACCTAGGATGAAAATCTTTTATATATACAACATTCTTACAATAGAGTAGTTCACACTTCCACGAGAAAGTTCCCATTTGAAACTTGTTTTGGATATTTGTCACCTTCACATTTGGACATTACATATGGGCAACAAGGACGAGTGAGGGAAGATCTTAAAGGGCACACCTTGAGGGTATGAAATTTTATAGAGAATATTAGGAAGATCCATATATAGGTATAAGGGACACTGCATAAGTCATAGGAGAAATATAAGGCCATGCATGCTTAATATAGAATAGAGAAATTGTTTAAGGTGGGAGACAAAGTATGACTATAGTTGAATAAGGAGAGGCTATAAGGGGTTGATAGGAAAATAAAGGCTTTGAGGTATGGTCCTTTCGAGATACTATAAAAGGCGGGTGATAATGCTTATTGACTCAATTTACCACTATACATGCACATTTACTCAATTGTGAATCTAGAGAATCTAAAACTCTATGAGCCTTCCGTGCTAGATCGGGAAGAGGAACAAGTCCTACCTTCTATGGAGGATTTGGCACTAGATGCTCAAGTAGAGTTTATAAAAGATATAGTTTTGCAAAATAGGTTTATAACTACGAGACAGGGTAGCATGACCTTTGGTAGATTGGGTTGAAAGGACAACTTCTAGGTAAAGATAAATGGTACACCACAGAGAAGGTGGAGAATTTTTTTCCTTACCTCATTCATTAGAAGCTTTTAGGAACTAAAAGCCTCCCAAAATGGGGAGGTGTGATTCAGATTGGATCATTATATTATTTTTCATCCACCTGGATGCTTTCAGAGTGGAAAAAGTGGAGGAATCAACTCACATAACCCTTTCTACCAGTGGGACCCAGTTTGGTAATCAGGGTCTGAAACCTTCCATGAGCATTTTGAGGCATCAAACTATGTTTTTTGGGGTAAAACGTTGTTACTATAGTGTTATGCTTTTTTTTTTTTTCCCTATTCTACATACACAAACCTTTTCAACAACGTAATAATCAATTAAGTTAGAGTTTGTACGCGAAAGTTATGTCACTCAGAAGTTGACCTTCATGTTTTCACCGCCATACTTCGAGAGGATGCCAAGTCAACCCCCATTACTCATGAAAAAGAGGTTAGCCACATGATTATAATGTAGAAGAGTCTATATTGTAATTCTAGTTAAGAGTTGAAGTAGTCAAACCTAACCACTAATAGGTTATCGGGCTATGTTATAACCAAGCCACTAGGAGGAAGAGGGGTTCCATTCTTTCAAGTGCATTTGTTACATAGTTGAACAAAATAGCCAAGAGGGATAGGATATAGAGCACACAGAGATGATTTGTGCATTGTAGTATCCCACAACCCACATGACATACTTATTTATTCTTGCAAACATTTTTTATTTTATTCAGATAAAGAGAGCAAAGTGACCTCAACTTCTAATTGGGTTTTTCTCCCAAAAAGGTTTCCCATGTCAAATCTTGTGTCAAATGTGTGTTGGATTTTATTTCGTTGTTCTATATTTTTTGCATAATTTTTAATTTGCATGCATGCACTATTAACAATATTCTATGAATCTATAAATCTAAAGAAAAATAAAACTGTAGTAATGTAGATTTTGGATTTTTAAGTATATTTTATCAAATATGTTGTGACGAACTGTCCAATGGAATATCCATGGCAGTTTACAGATCAAGAAAGGATTGCCAAAGAACTGGCAGAAAAAGGAAGCTAAAGAAACTAGAATGAATGAGCTAGCACAAAATGAAACATAAATCCTACTACTTAATCTGGATGTCGCTCCTCCCACACCCATCATTAGTGGCCATTTCCCACTTGAAGAAATGGGAGTCACATTTGAAGAAGAAGGTCAAGTATTGGATCTCTCGAGTTTCATATCTGATTAGTTCAAAACTTGGTAGCTCAAGAAAGGCAAAAATACCTAGAAAGGCAGCCAGGCAAGCCAATATTAATCACTAAAGAGAAGCACATAGTGATAGACACCACAACCAATCCCATATCAAATGTCTATGCAAAATCTACATTTTTTTTCCGCTACTGAGAAGAAAGTGGAACGTTTGGTTAATGAAGTAAAAGAGTTAAAAGAGAACTTAGCCACTGCACAACAAGAGAAATATAAGTTATGTGTTGAGAACCAAACTTTGTTGGCTGTAAGTACCCACAAGGAGGATTTTCGGGTAATAGCCTTAGAAGAAATAAAAGTATTGGAAGAGGTCATAAGGTGAGTTTATGATGAAATGATTATCCTCCACATGGTAATGTGTCCATTAACAAAGATGCAAGAAGAACTTGGAGGGAAGGGAGCATTCATAAAACATACAATAATAGCAATATATCACATGTATTGATGGAGCATAGAGTACCTGGATGCACGAGCTGAACTATCAAAGAAAGATATAATGGGTATGGAATGGGACAAGATAAAAGTTAGAATGTCATTGCAATCACATGAAAATATGGGAAGGGATACGGATAGAACATTGAGTTCATGGAAATCTCACCACAATGATTTGGAAGTCCTCGTCAAGGCACACAAGATACTCTCCATCAGTGCACCAGTGGTAATAAGGCATGAACAGGAAATTCAACAAATGTTAAATGTAATGAAACAAGCTATTACACAAAACGATTTGAAACCTACAAGATAAGCAATTGCCAAATCTATTTTGGAGCCTACAAATTTGCATAATACACTCTCAACGCATTTGGGTGAATTTCAAACAAACATAAAGATCTTGTTGCCATAGGCCATTGAGTTTGAAGTGAGGTCCAATAAAGTATTACCATACAAAATCAAGTCCGTTGCTTCCGAGTATAGAGCATGGCATGCTTACTTGACACAATAATTGCAAGTCGAATCTCCTCACATGGGCATCATGAAAATTGTTCCATGAAAAGATTTTGTCTTTATTTAGTTTTCATGTAATTTGTAAACAAGTAACGTTGAAATTATAAATAAAATAGAAATAGGATATGTAGATAAATGAAAGGTCATGTAGAAGATGAAAAGTCACAAGGGGAGGTAAAAGGTCGTAGGAAGTGAAGAGTCACCCCTTTTGTATGAATATACCCTCGTGGGCAGTTAGAAAAGAATTTTAGTTTTTGGAGTCCTTGAGCACTTTGTAGAGGAAATTTGTTATTTCTAGTATTGCATATCATGAATGCTTGGTGCAATGGTGTAATGAATATTTCAGCTAATTATAAGAAGCTCCTTGAGCCATGTCAAGCAAGTTCACACATGTATTCTTAAGCATCATAAGGCTTATCTTGTGGTGATTGAATGGTATGCGATTGCTATTCATGTGATGGAAATTAATGAACTATTTCATTGATTTGAAACTTACAATTTTGTTGAGATTATTTGTTGAGTTATGCATGCATTATCGTTGTTAGTTGAGAAATAATTCACAATTGATAATGTATATTTTCCTTCTATTCGTGTATCTTAATTGAAGCTTGCTAACAAAATTTATTTAAGGTTTGTGTTCTTTTATTTAGTTGTTGATATATTCTTTATATTTTGTTCTTAAAGTATTTCATAAAACTATTATAACTTGTTTTTTATTAGAAGTTTTATCGGGTTTTGTACTCTCGCTTATTTCATCCAATACCATTTTCAAACAAACATGGTGACAATCGGGCCCACATACCAAATGAGACTCCTATTCCAAAAGATGTAAGGTCTAGTTGGGACTTGACAGCAGGGAGATCCCCTTACCATTGGCAATACATTTGGGCTCGTCAATAGACCTTAATCGTATAAACCTAACATTGTAGCAAGCATGATCTAGAAACGGGCATTGTTGCATGAGGGTATGATTCAGGTTGAAATTTGTTTCATTAATTGCCCAATAGCTTACAAGCAAGATTAAACGTGATAAATGACAAAATCACACCCTACTCTAGCTATGTTTTGATTTGCCTTCACAAAGACAAATGCCTTGATAGCTCTTACTAGATGAAATTTTGGAGAACCTTGTCACTACAAATGGATCAGAGGGTTCCACAATGGAAAAGGTTCTATAGGAGTAACCAAAGTAGACTTTTGATTGCCAGTGAATCATGGAAGATAGTATGGTGCATGAGGAGGAAACTAAGGACTTCTCCAATGATCCTTTCAAGGGTCAAACATAGTCCAACCTTGGTTTAGGTTGATGGGATAGTGTGTAAGACACTGATAAGCTTTTCCATATAGGGTTTAAACCACTAAATGGCCTCAACATGGAGATTCAAAGTGAGCTAGAACAAGAGTTGGCTAATTAGAGTGTCAATGTCTTAACATACTTGGAGGAAGGGGTGATGGGTCCTTTTGTTGATTAAACCAAGAACCATAAATACAAATGTCATTCACCACATGCAAGGAGTAAATATCTTAATCTTGCAAACCCATCAACCCATAATGCTTGATTAGACTAGGATGATGTTTTATCACGCTCAAATAAAAAATTGATAACCTTATTGAATGAGATTTGTAATGACTGTTATTTATTTTGCAATTGGTGGCATTGGTCAATAATATAGTTTTTATGGTTCTATTAGTGTTATTAAATTTGAAGTTTTTGAGTGACAACCATATTTGGATTCAAAGAATTGGACCAAGCAATATTTTGAACTAATGGTGGGGCCCTCTACATGTACCCTAATTTTGGAAAAAGGGTGGTTGGTTTAGGTGTTTAGGACAATTGAAGAAGCATAGATTATCTTGCACCAATCTCTACTCCTGTAATAATGGTATATTTAGTTCTATGCTAGTTTGGATAATGTGGACATTCTCCAAGTGTGGGCTCATATGTCAAGGTTGTCGTTCATTTTCTAGTCCAAAGAGGTGTTAAAAAATTTTAGCAACACCTTGGATGTTTTTTATGAAGCAAAATTGTCTTTCTTAACATCTAGGTACTATGCCATGGCATGAATCTTGGAAGGTTGGAAGTGAGCAAAGGTCCAGTAGAATTGATGAAGATAGAAATAGGAGTCATCCTCTTTCATCTCAATCTAGGCTATGAGGGGATTCCATTCAAGGGTGTATATTACCATTGCCATGTGAAAGTTGTTGTAGAATGCAACTTACACGAGTATGCAAAATCATTAAGTTTCAAGGAAGAATTAATGAGAACTAGAGACATCGGAATTGAAAATAGTCAAAATTACGAGCAATAAACAACATGCAAGAGTTCAAGCAAATTTGAATGGCTTTGAACAGAAACTATGGTAGTAGATGGTGACAACTCAAGCATTGGACAGTGTTATCACCCTGTAATTAACTCTAGGCAGAAAAGAGGATCACAGGGGTAACCACAAACCACTTGTGGAATTGGAACCAAGCCTTTCCAACTCCAGAGACGACTCTCTCTATAAGATTTTTAATCAATTAGATAATTGAGTGTTTCAGATTATAGGCTAGTCCTTAAGGAGAAAGAGAAATGAATTTGTTTTAAAGGTTTGATGGTGGGTGTGAGTCGAAATCCATTGGGTATGGAGTCACCAAGGGTAGAGATTAATTAAGCATGCAAACACTTGGTTGATTGAGTTAAATTTCAGAGGCAAGGTAGAAAATATTCCTTATGCTGATAGAAAGGTCATTATAGATAATGGATTGAAGAAAGGACATAAATGCTTCAAACTTGGGGCATCTAACCAAGATGAATCCTAAGTAAATTTTAAGAAAACAATAGAATAATTAATCAAATACATAAACAGATCATCAAATTCCCGATGAGTTCTGATACATATACATTAATTGTGTTGCATATAAAGGAATGAAATATTGAGATCGAACTAATATGAAAAATGAAACATACACTGGGAGAAGAAACATACATAAAGAAAACAGTCACATGAATCTATGAAAACCAAGATCAAGTACTCTTGATTGCATAAGCTTCATTAATCTCAAAAAGATTTACAATTTGCAAACTATGAACTGTCTCTCACACATTGACCCCCCACTTGTGCAAGAGACGTGAAATTATGAACCCGTATTGATAGCTCCTACTCCAAACTGATTGTAGTGACCAATAAACCATCTCGTTCAACCTTTTAGCACCCAGGATACTTCCAACCTACCAAAATCTCGAATTTATAAATATAATTTCAAAAACATTTCAGAATTATATCAACAACAAATTGTGGAAAATGGGTCTCCAAGTGACACCTATAATTACCAAACAGTAACACCATTGGACAAAATGAGAGAGGTTTTTGTTATACGGCCTATGCTAAAAAAAACTCTATTAGTTTTGAAAGATTCACTTCATGCTGTTAGAAAAACGTGCCGAGAAACAATGGTTGAAACAGGAGGAAAAAATAGAATTTTATTTTTTGAAAAATAGACCTCCAAGAGCATTGAATATCTCCAAAAGAATAACACCTCTCCAGAAACTGAAGGATGTTTTTGTTCTTTGGCCTGTTCTTGGAAAAACCTCTTTTAGTGTTTTGAAATTTGTTTCCATTTGGTCAGAAAATGCTTTTGAAAATGATGACTAAAACAGGCAGTTTTGCAGTAAATTCATAGCAGAGTGTGGCAGATCTCCATGGTTGATATGGTTTCAGATGGTTTTGTGCAAGGATGAGTGTGCAAATGTGTTTGATATGGCCTGGTTATGATGTATCACCCTTTGATTACTTCCCTACATGCTTGTAGACCTTCACAGTGGATTTTCTTAGTTTGTGCATCAGTTGCGCAATGACCTCTTTCCACTTGAGTTCCAAACACTAACCTTCGACCTTGTGCAAGGTATCAAAACTTCTCAGAGCATAGGATGCAATGGAGTAGGAATGGGCACAAATTAAAAAATTTAATTGAAATTAATGCCTCCTTATGCCTTGTTTCACAGAATGAGGGTGAAGGATTGAATGGAGGGAGAGTGAAGTGACATGAGGATATCCTTCACTCATGAGATAAATGTTGAGAAGTAAAGACCACTAACTAGACCCATAGATATTTTAACTAACTGAAATGACCCCTTTAACCTTAATGATTTCCTTTTCCCTCCATGATTACACATTTAAAATTAGGACCTTATAACCTTCTCATGGATTTTAGACTTTAAACTTTCATAAAGTTCAACTTTAGGTTCAAAGACCCCTTTATGACATGAACCTTTACAATGGGGATGAAAACCTATGACACACACAAACCCTTTCACATGGAAACCTTTAGACTATGACACCTAGTGATCCATAGGCTAAAATTTACAAGCATAACTCCAAAATGAAATAGTAATATAAGCAAACACTTTGATTCCTAGACTATAGGACCCTAACAAACAGGTTAAAGAACCTAATCTGAATGTGGCCAACAATAATAAGGAGGACAAGAAAAAGGTAAAACCCATCAATCTCACTCTCGAGTATGGGTTTTTCTTTGAAAAAAATGTTTTGGGACATAGGGAAATGAGGTTGGGTCCAAAAAATAGGAACCCTTACGTGATTTTCTACATAATTTGTTTGGTATAAAAATTGCCAACCCATCAACCCTCATACCCATACCTGGAATAGTAGAGGTTTTAGGTGTTGCATGAGAATTAGAAGGTCCCCCCTTGCAAATCCTCAAGGGACCGTACTCTATATGGGAAAGGTGCCTAAGGCTGTAATCTCCTTAAAATAATGAAGTGCTTTGATGACGTGCCACGTTTGTTGGTGTGGAACATCGAAATAATTAGAATGGATGTTGCATCTATAAAAATATCTCTATTTGTTAATAATAATTTCCACAAAAGTGTCAAATATGAAATACAATGTGTGGTGCAGGTAAATTCTCAGTGCGGACACAAACAATCCCTCTAGCCCGAGAGAGCGGGTCTAGCCACAAGCAAACAATTTATGCAAAATCTCCTTAATCTATAATCAATTAAGAGGGCCTACCTCTTAGAACGTTATTCCGCTTGGTGATGATCCTGCTTCCTCACTCTAACTATCTTCCGATTCCTTCCTTCGAATACCTAAAACAAGCAAACAACAACGACAACAAACGTGATAACATACAATATTGTATTCAGCCTACTTAAGAGGTCAAGGAACATTAAGCCATAAAGATGTAAAATGA
Organism: Pinus taeda; assembly: GCA_000404065.3. NCBI lineage: Eukaryota > Viridiplantae > Streptophyta > Pinopsida > Pinales > Pinaceae > Pinus > Pinus taeda. Next base: position 130,568 of record APFE031723041.1, read on the forward strand.
CACTTCATGTAGGAAATCAACCAATAGTTGCATTTATATAAATTAGAAAGAGATTACAACTGGTGCCTTTACGTTGCTGGTCTCCTCTAACGTATCCGAGTTCCCACACTTCTGCTAGCACTTCATGGATAGCCCCAACAATGGAAGTTTTAAGGCCTCTTTCCCTCTAGTCTCAAACCAAAGCAAAACACATTATTCTCCCTCAAACATACACTAGAAAGCTACAAGCTATAGATGAATTGTTGATCATTCAAACTCACTCCAGAACTAGTTTAGCTTGGGAAAAGAGAGGTTTATATAGCTTGGATGGATGGGAGATGGCTCCTCTCATCATGGGAGAAGGTTTTTATCTCTTGAGTTTGTTCCATCCTAATAGGGGAAGGAGCCCAAACTGACTTCCTCGACTCCATTCAGCCCAACCATCTACCAGACTTTCGTTACGAAGCTTCGGCTCCATATTTAAAAAACCTTCCAAAAAAGGATCGGCGTGACTGGAAAAGGCCTTAGTTGCTCTGTACGACGTGAGGGCTAGTTTTAATCTCTACAAATTGGCGCGAGGAGGAAACTCGTCAGTAACATCGGTCTTGTAAACTGGGATAAAAGGAATATTCTTGGGAAATGATGCAAAGGGGAATTATTCTGCCCATGAAGAGGTACATACTGGGAGTTTCTTCATGATGGGAAAGCATGTCGAGTTCACTGTAGAGGTCCTCTAGGATTGTGGATGGGGAGTATAGGGATAGTGGCAAAATGTTGTGTAACAGATGCCCCCTAAAGCATGAAGGTCGAACTAGAGTGAGGGGTGAAATGCTTTACAAGTGGAAGCGGGGAACCAAAGTCCGTCATCGGAAAACCTGCAAGCAAGCATAGATACATATACGTCACTGAAAACTCTGACAAATGATACATGAATCATGGTATGGACGCAAACATCCAATGAATGATCATGTAAATGGATCCAACGAATGGGTGTAGCCATCCAATAGAAAGGATCATAACGAAACCAAGGTATGGTCGCAACCATCCATCTGAAAGAGACATGTATATCAACACGATCATGTCACATCACCTTGCAACCTGGACTTGTGTAATCTTAGCCGAAGGCCTTGTGCTCCAAATGACCCGATCAAAGTACAAATCATAACATGTGAATGAATGTGTTGAAGTCAAACATGCTAGAAAACCGCTTGATTACCAGTCAATGATGTGAACCGTTAACAAGCGCAAGAGAAACCACCAATAATGACAATGGCTCTCAAGGTACCGACAACACATTTCATGGAATGTGAATAAAGGAACTAATGTTGAACACCCGTGAAATCACTCGATCGAAAGCCAATGATGTGAGCTTGTCATTGAGTGCGAAGAACTTGCCATTAGGGCATGCAAGCTCTAAGGTACTAGAAGGGAGTCTCTTGGCCAACTTCCTGGATGATGAGCTGAAGTCGACAGGAAGCGACCGTGTCGAAGGAGGGCCATGATGTATCCCACATCATCGAAAGGAGAAAAAGGGATGCAAATGATTTCACGTGATACAGAGAATTAAGAGTAAGTGTAACTGCAGAAGGACTAACTCTTAAACATATCAATGACAAGATTATGGAGTTTGGTAGCTTTTGAATCCATAGGATCGGTGGTCATGATGATGTGGCAGAGATCAAATGGAAGGAAAAAATAAACGGCCCAACCCAGGAAGGTCGATGATGAAAAGGAGGATATCCCAACCCAACACAAAGCAGAAAGTGTCATGTTCAAGAGCGAGTTGCCGACACAACTGATAGAATTTCCAATTCCCCCCCACCATTTCTGGCAGGTACCTCAATTATTTTTTATCGCAAGCTTGAAGGGGATAGCATGTGCTTGCATTGTAAGTTCATTCTTCAGATGAATTCGACCTAGTAAGTTTAATGAGCCCTAAGAAGCAGAAGCTCACATCCGTCATGGTGACAAATCCAATGTTGTTTAATGTTTTAACGAGTCCGAAAAAGGTGTAACTCGGTATCTTTTTCATGTTTAGAGAGTTTGAAAAAGACACGGAAAAGAAAACTCCACATGGGCCCTTTTCGTACATTTGTGTCTCTCGAGCCCAAAAAGATAGAAAATAATACTTGAGAGAACCGCTTGACCATTTTCGTCAAGGAGTACCTTTGTCGTAAATAGTTCATCCCGGCCTGAAAAAGGGGTAAACGTATACTGAGTGAACGACATTTCGCAGCCTTTAACGACTTAAAAACGACAAGAGCTCGACAATCTTTTTATGTTTAAAGAGTCGGAAAAGAGCTTGAAAGTGGACCCCCCATTTTTATTCTCTTTTATGAGTCAAAAAGGGAAAAATACTTGGTGGTGCAGGGTAATACCCCCACACATACCCACAGATTTCATAAGAATGTATAACACAACTGTCCCAGGCAATTGACTCACAAAGGAGTCAAAACTTCATATTTGTATATGGTTAAGGACCTTCACCACCAATTCCTTTACATCAGAACCCAATCACCCCGCCGGAATCACTTATCGGGACTTTTAAACCAACCTCAAGCCTTTGTTTAAGCCTTCGTTAAAGTCTTCCTTCCTTATCCTTCTATCGGGAATTAAAAACCCTTCAACGCCTTTATATAACCCTTAACCGCATATGTATATATAACCACCCTCTCATAATCTTGGTTAATACATATTAACACACAAATTACATATCGACGCTAAATCCATTTACAAAGGGAAACGTATGCAAATCATATCTTTCCGCCTACCGTACAGCCTTGTCATGGTTTCTGAGGCTAAACCTCATCGCAATCGGCATTCGCTTCCATCACAGGCACACCACATAATGGTTACATCACCCCTTCGACTACGATATGCGACTATCGGAGTCATAAATCTATGTTTTAGCCTTTAAACACTCGGTGCAATTCTTTTAACACAATGCAAAGGAATAACTTAACTTTTTGCTCGAACCACTATAAAGTGGACTTCAAAGCTTATACACTGTAGCTCAAAGCGACGTAGGGTCCGTTCCTCCATCGGGCCTTTGCATTATCGCAAGCCTCTTTCCAACGCCGATTCTTGATCTTTTGATGCCTCTGATCGCCGATTAGCGCTTAATTGCTATTGGCGTATCGATGTTCCTTTACACTGGGCCTTGACTTCTTCAAATCGCTGATTTGACCAGTTCTCCGGACCCGATAAGGCTATAAACCACCCCCTATAATAATTCAAGTCTGGAACTCAGTTCTGACTGTGTTTTGCATTAATTTTCAGTGTAAACTGGATTTTGGGTTGCGAGACTTAATCTCCATAAATAAATGTTTCACCTTCCTCTTCAGCGAAATTAACTGGATCATTGATCCATGTGATCAAACAGCTCCTGTGCACTTGATAACTTACTGCCTCGCTCTTCTGTTTACTTCTTCTTTTTCTTCTTCTTTTTTTTTTTTATTTAATTAATTAATTAATTAATAATATATATATATATATATATATATATAATATATATATTATATATTATATTATATATATATAATATATATATATATATATATATATATATATATTATATATATATATATAATATATATTTTAAATTAAAATTTAAATTTTATTTTTTATTTATTTATTTATTATTATTTTATTATTTTTTCCACGGCTCAACTATTCTTTTGAACTCAAGTCCTCAAGCTCTCAACTTCTCTTCCTCTCCAGAGCTCCGCTCTGCTGCTTCAATTGGACTCAATGGACCATTACGATTCCTCTGAATCAATGTCCTCTCTCTGTGTGTTCTTCACCAGAATTCTGCCTGTAATCATAGTTACAAAACCTACGAGTTCACATCATAATCAATCATAAAACACATGTTTCATACACTCCGACACAGTTAGGAAAAACTCTGCATATATTAATGTAAAGCAAAGATTACCTTCAAGACACCTCGGTCTCACACAGGCTTGATTCTCAACATTTGTGGCCTCCTTTCGACTCTGCTTGTAGGCTTACATATATTCTATCTATCTCGCTATCTATTAATTGAACGTGCGGGTTCACTATTTATAAGAATTACATTGGATCAGATCAATCCTTTCCTTGAATCACTCAACTGAAGCCCTAAAGCTCGTTATAGAATACATATGTGGCAAATTATAATTAATAAGTCTTCGAGAGACTTATCCATTCCATCTTTTTCTCCATTTTAAAACAAAAAAGTCCCCTTATTCAGCTCGATGGTCCACATCTTCTCTTTGCTCCACTTTGGACTCTTCGTTCAATGAGGAGTGCCAGATGCTCCTGCATCAGACTCCCAAAGTAGAAAATATTCATGATCTCCTGATCATGTGTCTTCTGGTCTTGGTCTTCCTGGATCCCACACCTTGTTCTGTAACTGTCTAGATGCTTTGTTCCCTTGTTGCTGCTGCACTTTTGCTGTCTTTTGCTCCATTTTCTTCTTCTTGTCAATCAGATTCGAACTTTGATTGATCTTGCTTCCTGTTGCTATCATTTTCCTGTGGCAGTTGAGGCAAGCTCAACTGTATGAATAAGGAGTATTGAGGGAAGCAAAATATCTCGTACATGGCAACTATGAAGTCGAGATGAGTCCATCTTGGGGTTGAAAGGGTAGCTATGCAAGAAGATAACGTGAAGGTCAAGGAAGATCACTTTCATGATCAAATTGAAGATTGGGAAGGCTCAATGTAATGCCTTCGTGATTAAAGAAGAAAGTGATGAGCAAGGAAGATGACTTGGATTCTGTCACAAGAACGAAGAGTGGAGATGGTTCCATGACACCTTGAAAGGAAGTAGGCTCGATGTAATATATGCGAAGGAAAGAAGGAACCATGGAGCTATGGAGAACTAGTAGTCGACACTCTGATCAAGATAAGTTGTAAAGGCTTGTGGTGTTGGTTTCCATTAATAGAAGGAATGGATCTCCTTTGGTTTTGAGAGGGAGGAAAGGAGCCCCCTTGGATAAGGAGCATGGATCTATTCTCAAGATTAATGGAGAATAGGGATGTCCTCTTAGTTTGAGAGGGAGTGATATTGGACATCACATGTGCATTCTCCTCTTCAAGTGATGAAGAGAGAATGGTGGAGGTTTGGATAAGTATATGTGGTTTCCTCGAGGATATAACATCCAAGAAAGGAAAGGGACCTACACCCTTTGAGGGCGTGACAAGTATCCAAGAGAAGAGTGGTCGAAGAGGGCTAATATTCTTTGAGGACTTAGGTATGGAGATCCAAGATAAGAATAGTCCTAAAAGGACATACCTTGTGGACATCTAGATGGGGTGTGTACCTTAGAGAGGTAGTGCGATATCACACATAAAGCCTCCTAGCATGATGCTCTTGAATAAAGAAGAGCTTGTCCAGTTAGGCCTAAGGGACAATGTTGGTCATAATGATGATGCTTATAGCATGACTTATAATACAACTCTTTTTGAGAAATCTTCAGTTTGAGATATGATGTTGTACTAGTTGTACAATTATGAATACCTCCCTAGTTAAGAGGGAGCGTTGAGAAATGTAACTAGTTTTAGTCTTCATAATTGTTGTACTCACTTCAATATGTATCCTATGTAACAAACAAGAAAAGAAAGAAAATCATTATTATTAAAGCATGAGTTTCATTCTCTTTATTGATGGTCTTCTAGGTAAAGCATGTTCTTCATGCTTCTAGGGTTTAGGATTTATTGTCATGAGTCAACATCATGATTATAAGACCCTTCCGGGGAATTTGTAATTGTAAAAAGAATTATTTCTGAGTTTAGAAAGTCCTGGAATCTCCAGGAGTACAAGTCGGCTTTGGTATCCTTAAGCTGTCTAAAAGGAGGGAATTCCACCCCTTGAAAAGGCTATATAAAGAGAAATTCAACTTCATTTGCACACACACTCACTCACAAGTTCGATCACCTAAGAAAGAGTTCTATCTATAGCTGGGTAGCTGCAAGAAGGAGAGAGAAGGTCCAGAAGAAGGAAGAATGATGAAATTTCTTGTGTTTTGGGCTCCATCTCTCTCACACGTGCGAAATTCTATGGTTTTTGGGTTGAGGAATAAGCCAAAGTTGCAGGTTCGAGTTGCAGTAGGACAGAGTGTGGAAGCTTGTAACTGGGAAGAAGGAAACTTTGTCTAGACCTCACTGACCTTAGGAAGAGTTGTCTTGCTCTTGGAAGGTCCCAAAGGAGGTCAAATTAGGGTTTCTTCAAAAGTTGTAGGACGAGTAAAAATGTTGTAGCTTACAAATTGAAGTTGTAGTGTGTAGTAGTGTGGCGCAGATTCAAGAAAGACATGAGGAAGGGCTAACTTAGTACTAGGAGAAGGACTTGGTCTAGGGATTGGGTCTTTGTATCTCATTTGAAGTTGATTCTAAGAAGAGAAGAGTTTATGGGTTTTCCCCTTGGAGGGGGTTTGCCCTAGCTAAGAGGCTATATATGTGTCCTCTTTTGTTATTGTTGTTTCTTGATATTGTTTGATGAAAATATCTAACTAAAAGAACATAAAAAAGATTAAGATTCACAAGAAAGTATCAAGGTTAAAGAAAATAAGTTTAATAAGCTACCACTTTATCATTTTCTAACACCTCCCAACCCCTTGAACCTTCTTGGGTTGTGGGAGGTGTTACTTTTTAATTAGCCTAACCTCCATGGTTCGTTATGAAGATGGGGTTACAAAAATCATCTTTATTCAAATCTTGCAAAATTAACTTATGATATTACTATCTTATTCAGCTCGCCGAGAGCTTTCTGAGGATATAAATTTTATTTAAATTTGACTCTTGGATCAAAAGTTATACCCATTTGAAGTTTGACCAACTAGATAGTACCACGTTAGCAAGGAACTATCATGTGGCACTCACACGTGACCCACGTGGGCCTACCATGTCATCCCTGACAGTTGCACAACTCTCATGGTTCCTACATGGCATCCACATAGACATTGTCTAACTTATCAATTCTCACCAAGTGGACTTAGGGCTGTGGTCTTACCAGGCTCGACCTCACCAAGTGGACTTAGGGCTGTGGTCTTACCAAGCCCGACCTCACCATGTGGACTTAGGGCTATGGTCCTACTAGGTCGGACTCTATGTTATAGCCGATCCACCTAACTTCTTTGCAAAACCAAACTGCCGTCTACCTTCTTTTTTTGCTCTGTCACCTTCCTTTACAGAGTTTGGGAGTTGAGAAGGGTCTGCAAGACATCAATCTAGATTGGACGGTCCAACATGATCATGTATTCAATTCTCCCGAGAGGGAAAGATACCCTTGGGAATTGCAATGTCTCGTTCATATTCAATGATTTCCAATTCCACTAATGCCAATTGCATTGGAACAGACCCGTGGATTGACAATTAACCTAGGGACCAAAAAATTTGATGAAAAGAAAATGGAGAAAAAAATATGACAATAGAAAATGACATTAACTCGACAAGGATGAAAGAGACCACCAATGAAGGTAAAAGCAAAGGATTGAAAACTACGAAAGATCGCTGGCCACCAAACCATTGAAAAAACATACCACCTTATGCCTCCAGTGAAACCCCAATATTTTTAAGATGTTATTAGTTTTTGAAATTGATTTTCATGATTAATCACATAACCCACCAATTTTTTTTGTTTGAAGTTTCAAACCAACTCCTATAATTCATCCTTAAAACTAAGATGAAAAATCTGATCTATCACGAGAGATCACAAGTTTAAATAATCTAGATACACCATATTCCAAACATTAACATTGTAAAAAGTCAAAGAATAATTATTAGAATAATCTAAAACACAGAACGTTTAAAGGGGATTTTCTCTACGGACACGCTTCTTTGTTAAAAATTTGCCCCTAAAAATAAAAGACACAACCCTGGCCGATAAATATTTGGTTAGTGAGGGTTTTAGGAAGGTTTTAGCATACAGCAACATGAGAGCCCAGATTCTTCGCACTAAGCTCCCAGAGGTCCAATGGCGGAAACTGCTGTCATTAAACCCTGTTATTTCTTCACAGAATCTTATTTACAGCTCTCAACCTGAAAACAGCATGCCCAAGCTTCTGACAGGTATTTTACCGTCCTTTTCAGCAGCCCATCCGCAAACTGCCTACTGGACGACAACAAGCTTCAAAGGTTTTTCAAGGTCATATGGGGGCCGATCAGCCAATAAACCAAGCCGACGGGTGGTTAAAGATCATCGGCATAAATTGGCAGCTAATAGTGAAGAAGAAGAGGAAGATTATAGCGATGGAATCACATCGCCCGACGTTAAAGAAGGTACTAGTATATGTTTCATTTTTCGTACATAGGTTTTGGGATCTGTTGACGCCAAATTCCGTGTTTTTATGAAACTGCTTCATTTAAATTTTATATGCATCACTAACGGTCAATTTTCACAGAGAGACGATCCGCAAAGGGTGAACCACTAATCACAAACGCTTCCCATCAGCTAAACAGCTGCAACAGGGTTACTCTTGGGTGAAAATCACCTGGCTCCCATTAATTATTCTTGACTCTGCAAGATTTAAACTTTGGTCGGTAGCAGGCTGTAAACCACAACCCAGTTAGCAATGATTTAACTTTTAAATTTGAACAAAGAATTAAACTTTGGTGGGTAGCAGGCTGTAAACTACAACTCAATTAGCAATGGTTTAACTTTTCGATTTGAACAAAGTTAGGAACCTATCGTCGTTTCAGGCTAGTTAAAATAGCCCAAGAAGCATTGTATAAACCAAACAGAGATTGGGGCCACGGCTCCAAAGTATGCCTGTGTTGAGTTGCATGGAAAGTCCTAAGCAGTAGGACAATATCTTCCCCTAACCTTCTATCAAATAATGATATACATTTGTGAATGAGTATAATGATCTCCGACATACACTAATTTCTAAGCATTCTCCGCCCGGGCCCAATTTCTAGCAGTCGGGAACCATTTGTTTATTCTTAAGACTGGTTAAAAGGTTTGTTACTGATTCATCATGGTAAAAAGAAAGGGTTTGCATTGCTCGTGAATAAATATTAAAGAGTATAGTCAAACGCAATACCTTTCTTGCCTGTTTATTTTCAACTGAAACTGATGCGTTATACTGGAGTAACTAGCATATGTTTGAATTTTAACATGATCGTATGATCACAATTAAATGTCAAACTCGTAGAATTTTAACACTGTCATATGATCGCTATTAAATAGCAAACTCATAGAGGACGACAGGATTTATATGGGAAAAACCCTCATAAAGGAAACAACCATGAATGCAAAGGAAAATTCTATTAGGCTCTCCCTTCAATCAACATAGTATAATAAGGATCACGGTCCAATTTCTAGAGCAATCAAATGAAGGCTAATTGCTCACTTATAACAGTTTAATAAGCCACCTATGGCAGTTCACCGAGCCACTTATCAAGTAGTTAAGTAAAATGTAGTTGATTTATGAAGTGAACTTGACGGGCTCTTCATAAAGTCATCCATGCAAGAGATACTCACAAGATCCATATAAAATAAATATATATTTATTGATATCAGATGATGCCATTGAATTACAATAGCGCATATACAATTATACATCGGGGTGATAAATCATACCTCTAGGAAAATGGACAACTATCATTATTACAACATACATGTACATTATATCCTTGTGACCGTTTTTACATAATGATTGTGTTAAATTTGGCAACTAGGGCCAAACATCACTTTGGACAACTCTTATGAGGCAGCTGATATTTTTCTTGGATTCCTCTTTCCGAGAGGTGTAGGATTGATCTAAAGATCATTCCACTCTGACATGTACAAACGAAGTTATGAATTTATTTTGATCATGGACAAATTATCAAGGTTTGCCTGCGATCAAATTAGCCTCTTCCAGCCTTCAACGTCGCATATAAATACAAGGTGCCTCCTCATTTTGGCATCTCTATGAATTTCTAGGCCTCTGTCTCTCCACACGTGCGAAAGGAAGATTGTTTTTTCTAGCTGCTGCGTTGACCAAATTTGACCGAAATTTCAGGAGGCTGAATTTGACCAGCATTGACCCTGTTTGACTTTGGTTTTGTGAGGGAGACTTCTGTTTGGGCAGGGCATTGTTTTGGGCACAAAAATCGAGGTAGTTTGACCCCTGCGTTGACTGCCCTATTTTAGGTTGTTGCATTGACTTTTGTTGACTAGGTTTGATTGGTTATTTTCAGACTGTTTTCGGCTGCATTATCTTGCTGTTGGAGGCCGAGTTGACTAAGGTTGATTGAGCTGTTTTGGAGGTCAGTTTCAACCCTGTTGACCAGCATTGAATTTCTAGTTAGGGCTTTCTGTTTCTGCTGTTTTGACTGATTAGTTTGGGCAAGTGAATATTGTAAATTGTACTCTCTCTTTGCTAAACTTTTGAAGAATTATAAGAAGAATTGATCAAGGGTTTCCCCACATTGGGGTTTGTCCCTAGCTGGTGCCATATCTTGTGTCCTCTTGTGTTGTCTTGTCTTCTACTTTTATTGTTTATGTTCTATCTGCATTTTACTATCATGTTGATGTGATTGCTAATCTGGATATGATATTGGGCTAATGAAGAAATTGAAGTAAAATTGCTCTAAAGCATAGAACATACCATTGTTATCCTAAAATTAACATGGTATCAGAGCTGAGGTGAGGACAAAGCCCAAGCAAGAGTGAAGAGCAATCACTGATCAAAAACAAGATTCAATGGCCTCCACATCCTACTTCAAGTCTGATGATAAGCTTCATGATAATTCTGATTATCATGCATGGAAGATGTCTCTTAATTTGACTTTAGAAGAGCACGATGTTATGGATTATGTGCAGGGAAAGATTTCGAAACCTCCTTCAAATGCACCAGGTGCTGCTAAGTGAAAGTACAAGAAGGATGAAGTCAAAGTTAAGAAGTTCATCAGGGATTCTATACATAAGCACTTGGTTGCTTACATCTCTAATTTGAATACATCAAAGGAGATATATGACAGGTTGGTTGGCATGTTCAAATCTAGCAATGCAAATCAAATTCTTTTCCTCAAGAACAAGTTGAAGGATATAAAGAAGGGAAAAGGTGAGGATATTCAATCCTACTTCATGAGGATTATCGAGATAAAAAATGATCTTCTTTCGATTGGTGAAGCTATTGCTGACAGGGAGCTCACTCTCATTGCCCTTGGAGGTCTTCCTCCCAGATGGCATGTGTTCAACACTACTATTCTCAATAACGATAGAATTCCAGGTTTTGAAGAATCGCTGACTAGATGTTCTCAAGAAGAAACAAGGATGATGGAATTGGAGATGCCTTTGAATAGGAATAATCCTACCGTATTCTACGCTCATGCCAAGAAGAAGAACAATGCAGGTTCAAAGAAGCAGATGCTTCATTTGCAACAAGTTTGGTCACTATGCCAGGGAGTGTCCAAATAGAAGGGATACATCTCATGATGATGATCACAATCATTCCAGGGGCAACAACAACAATCAAAGGATTGGCAGGTTCAACAACAAAAGGAAAAGAAATACTTCCGCTACTTAACTTGGAAATGATAGAGCTTCTAAAAGAACAAGAAATTCCAGGTATGATAAGTCTAATGTTGTAAATTCTAAGCAAAATGTATGTTATCTTATATCTGCCCTCTGTACTGCCTCTCCTCCGGATACTCTGGGAAATTGGTTGATTGATAGTGGTGCCTCAAGGCAATTCACCGGGTACAAGGAAGTTCTTTCAAATCTAATAGAGAAGGATACAAATTTGGAAATTATCTTTGGAGACAATGCGGTAGGATTATTCCTATTCTACTAGGTACTATATGTACACGATCTAAAGAACAATCTAGTGTCTATGTCGGCAATGCAAGACAAAGGATTCAAGGTGGCATTCATCGATGGAAAGGTACATGTATGGAAAAGAAATTTCAAAGAAGCATTTACTCTTGGATTCATGGTTGACAGTTTATATTAAGTTGGAGGAAGTCCACTGGGAGCTATGTCTTGTGACACATCTCTTCAATCCAAACTATGGCACCTGAGGTTTGCTCATCTTCACTATAAGGCTCTACCCAATGCAAGGAAGATGGTTACAGGTATGCCCGAATTCAAAATAGAGCATGAAGGTGTATGTCAAGGATGTGCCCAGGGAAAACATACAAGGGGGCCATTCCCTTCAAGTGATAGCAAGATCACTGACATTTTGCAATTGGTTCATTTTGATCTATCTGGTATGTTGCCTGTGACATCATTAGGAGGATATTTATATTATGCTGTCTTTGTGGATGACTTCTCTCATAAAACCTGGATATATTTCTTGAAGGAGGACGAAATATTCTCATGGTTCTGTGCCTTCAAAGCCTTGGTGGAAAATCAAACGAGGAAGAAGATCAAAATATTGAGGACTGATAATTGAACAGAGTATGAGTCAAATGAATTCAATGACTATTGCAGGGAAGTTGGCATTAAGAGGGAGACCACTATTGCATATACTCCCGAGCAAAATGGTTTTGTTGACAGGAAGAATCGTTCCATTATAGAAGCCACTTGTGCCATGCTTCATGATCAAGGACTTCCAAAGTTTCTATGAGGAGAAGCTACCAACACTGCTGTGTACGTTCAAAATCGATGCCCTCATCAAGCGTTGGACTCCAAAATTCCCGAAGAAGTTTTCACTAGTAAGAAACCAGATGTTTCTTATTTTAGAATTTTTCGTAGTCCCGTATACTTTCATGTGTCGAAAGAAAAGAGAAGCAAATTGGAGGCATCTGGGAAGAAAGGAACTTTTGTGGGCTACAGTGAAATTTCTAAGGCATATAGAATCTATGTGCTTGGTCAAAGAGAAGTGGAGTTGAGTATTGATGTCACCTTCGATGAGGATGTTGCCCTAAGGAAGATTAGCAACCTTCCTATTCCAAGAAAGGACAAAGAAGCAAATGCAAGAAATCAGGGAGATTCGCAGGATGAGCGGATGCTCGATGTTGAAGAACCGATGGATCCCATTGTTCCTCCTCCAAAAGGAGACCCTCATGGCTGAGGGAAACTCTCGAAGATGTTATGCACTGAGGGACATTTCGTGAAAGCAAGAACCCTAATAGGTACCAAGGATACTTAACTGTTATGAGCACCATTATTCAGTTCGAACCTTGGTCATTGGAAAAGTTGTGAAGCAACAAGTATGGAGGGATGCTATGAACGAAGAGTACGAGTCGATTATGAAGAATGATGTCTGGGATGTGGTTCCTAGATTCCAGGACAAATCTGTTGTCACCTCTAAATGGCTCTACAAGGTAAAGCATGGTGTTGATGGAAGTGCTGAGAAGTTAAAGGCCAGATTTGTTGCTCGAGGCTTCTCTCAAAAGGAAGGTGTAGATTACGATGAGATATTTGCACCCATTGCTCGCTACACCACCATTTGTTCGATTATAGCCCTTGCTGCCTCGCAAGGATGGAATTTACATCAGATGGATGTCAAGATTGCCTTCTTGCATGGTTCACTTAAGGAGGAAGTCTATGTGGAACAACCTGAGGGGTTTGAAGTTCAAGATCGCCAGACACATGTATGCAGGTTGAAGAAAGCCCTCTATGGGTTGAAGCAAGCACATTGGGCTTAGTATGAAGTGATCGATAACTATCTAATGAAGCTGGGATTTACAAGAAGTGAAGCTGATCCAAACCTTTACTTTAAGGTTGAGAATGATAGACCTCTCATCTTGGTACTCTATGTGGACGATCTCTTTCTGACAGGTGCAAACCCTCTTATTCATCAATGTAAGAGGGAGTTGGCTTCCGAATTTGACATGAAGGACCTAGGATTGATGCATTACTTCCTAGGGTTGGAGGTCTGACAAAAGCTAGGTGAGATTTTCCTTTCTCAAGGAAAATATATTGTGAAGCTACTTGAAAGATTTGGGATGGTGGACTGCAAGTCCGTGACTACTCTGATGGAACTTAACTTTAAGAAGTTATGCGGAAGTGCTGTCTGGCCCGATTTGGGAAATCCTTCTGAGTAGTCAACTCATAGGGGCCCTGATGTTCTTGGTGAACTCCCGTTCGGACATATGTTTTGCAGTGAACACATTGAGTTAGTTTATGGTCGAGCCTCATCATATACATTAGATTGCTGCTAAGAATCACTTGAAATATCTCTGTGGCACAAACAGTTATGGATTGAGATACAGTGCTGGGAATGTGAGGCTCCATGGTTACTTCGATGCAGACTGGGTTGGCAGCGTGGTGGATCGCAAAAGCACATTTGGATGTTGCTTCTCTCTAGGTTCTGCTTCGATATCATGGATGAGCAGGAAGCAGAAGTCGGTTGCTTTGAGCACCGCTGAGATTGAATACATTGCTGCTAGTTTGGCCTCTTGTGAAGCTGTCTGGTTGAGGAAGCTCTTTAGTGAGCTGTTTGGACATGCGCTGGATACCATCGTGATCTTTTGTGACAACTAGAGTGGGATTCGTCTTTCTAAGAAACCTGTGTTTCATGATCAATCCAGGCATATTGATATTAGGTACCGCTTTATCCGGGATATGGTACAACGGGGAATAAGCAGACTCCATCATATTGGGACCGATGAGCAGGTCGCCGATATTCTTAGGAAGCCCCTCGGGAAGGTCAAATTCTTAACCTTCCGTGAATGACTTGGAGTCGTGGAGAGACCCTCTTATGAGGGGCTTGTATTAGATGAATAGTGAGCTTTGGGAGCTTCGGGGGGCTTGGGGTACTTCTTGGAGCAATGAGCGACCATAGGGTGACTCACCCTCCCCTAGTGGTGCGCTGTGTATAGGGTGAATGGTTCACCTTCTCCTATGATACCCCATGGTGGCATATGCATAGGCTGAGTGATTCATCCTCCCCTATGGCATATGAGCAAGATGATTGGTTCACCTTCTCCTGTCGACACATCCTACCCATGCAGTCTGGGACTCATGGGAAGCACCTATCATTTGGCCAATGAGTAGGGAAATGAGGATAGGGACCATAGTACTACCGATGGACACATCGTGTACTACCATACTCACTATGCTAGGATGTTGATATTGATCTGGGATCAATGGAAACTGTCTTCGGGTTGGTTAAGAGTGATATGACACACTCTCTGATGTTGGAGACTGACTTCGGGTCAGTGGGGAATGGTATGATACATTCTCGATCATTTTTTCTTTCTTCATGGTTCAATAGAGCAGAGACAGGGATGGTACAGATTGTCAGATAGATTGGCAGGTGATGTTCTCCCTAGTTGAGAGGGAGTGTTAAATTTGGCAACTAGGGCCAAACATCACTTTGGACAACTCTTATGAGGCAGCTTATATTTTTCTTGGATTTCTTTTTCCGAGAGGTGTAGGATTGATCTAAAGATCATCCCATTATGACATGTACAAATGAAGTTATGAATTTATTTTGGTTATGGACAAATTGTCAAGGTCGGCCAACCATCAAATTAGCCTCCTCCAGCCTTCAACGTTGCATATAAATACAAGGTGCTGCCTCCTCATTTAGGCATCTCATCTCATTCATCTTCCTCTCTCTCATCTTCATTGGGTACGAATATTTGGGCCTCTCTCTCTCCACATGTGCGAAAGGAAGATTGTTTTTTCTAGCTGCTGTGTTGACACCGAAATTTTAGGACGCTGACTTTGACCAGCAATGACCCTGTTTGACTTCGGTTTTGTGAAGGAGACTTATGTTTGGGCAAGCTGCTGTTCTGGGCACAAAAATTGAGGCAATTTGACCCTTGCGTTGACTAGCGTTTACTGCCCTAATTCAGGTTGTTGTGTTGACTTTTGTTGACCAGGTTTGACTAGTTATTTATAGACTATTTTGGGCTGCATTATCTCGCTGTTGGAGGTCGAGTTGACCAAGGTTGACCACGCTGTTTTGGAGGTCAATTTCAGCCTTGTTGACCAACGTTGACTTTCTGGTTAGGGCTTTCTATTCCTGCTGTTTTGACTTATCAATTTGGGCAAGTTAATATTGTAAATTGTACTCTCTCTCTCCGCTGAACTTTTGAAGGATTATAAGAAGAATTGATTGAGGGTTTCCCCACATTGGGGTTTGTCCCTGGCTGGTGACATATCTTGTATCCTCTTGTGTTGGCTTGTCTTCTATTGTTATTGTTTATGTTCTATCTGCATTTTACTATCATGTTGATGTGATTGCTAATCTGGATATGATATTGGGCTAATGAAGGAATTGAAGTAAAATTGCTCTAAGCATAGAACACACAATTGTTATCCTAAAATTAACAGATTGTTTATAACATTATTACATAACTGATATTCTATCCTAAGCATATTGCAAATCCTCCCTCTTAAAATGATTTACCCCTAAAGCATGGGCAGATAGCACTTCTTATGATAGAATGACTCATCTTTTCATAATTTCACTTATTTGATAAGGTTGAGGACACAAAACGATACGATTCCAAAGTCTTGAACAATATCATTGCATTGAAAAATGATCAATTCAACCTTGGTAGATTTTTTCTAGAGCTCTTCTTTGAGAAGCTTCTTGATTCTAGCTTTTTTGCTTTTGTTCTTGAGTTGTAACTGAATTTTTTTATTCTTTGGTATGCAAATAGAGTATTGACTTTGGTTGGGTGGTTGTAGATGTTGGCATGTTGATTCATAATGATATGACTTCTGTAATTTGGGCGATGATACAATGCCTTGATATGTTGATCCTTCTTAATCGAGGATTTAGTATTTTTTGAGATTTACTTTAGGTAGTAAGTCTTTGTCATAAACTTGTTTTGGTGTCATCATTAATATTTCAACATTCATTCACATGTCAATGTCCTTTTGTTGTGTACAATCTTATCAATGTCGACTAGTAGACCTTTATTTGTCATTAAATTTGTAGATGTCACCTTCTCTTTGAATTGTTTTGTGATCTCAATTCTCGGATGCTCTGCATCTAATAAAACTTCATTAGTGACAACATTAGGTTTTTCCACTTTGGTTGAGTCAGTGAGGGTTTCCTTATCCATGGTTTGAATTTTATCTTGATACAAATTCCATAGTTCAATTGGATCATTCAAAGTTTCATTGTCGGCGAGTTGTTTCTTTATATTTTGTTGTGGCCTCTTCTCTTTCTTTAATTTATTGACTTGTTGCAAGTAGATCTTCATTATGTTTCTCAGGCAAGGAATCTACACATCATTGTTAGATAGGTCTTTGTTAATATTTTTAATCTCTTCATTGTGAGCATATTTGGCATTGCTATTATATTTTGGATTTTGCATCTCAATAGTCTAATTTCTTTTAGGTTTGAACAATTTCTTTGTCTTTATCTACAAGGACTTTGTGCAAATTTATTGATCTTTCTTCTAAATATTCACAATTTTGTCATGGTGATTCCTTGTCATATTGGATTGCAACATCTTGCACATTGTTTATATCTTTTGATGAGGAAATTATCACAATATTCACACTCCTAACCTTAATCAACCTACAAGGTCAAAACTAAACAAAAGGATGAAAGAAGAGCAAAGGGTTTATGTTTCAACTGTGCTAGTATTTACAATGAGGGACATAAATGTGGGAGATGTTACCCCTTATACTAGCAAGGATACAAGCAGAGTATTGCAACAATCTTTGTGCCATTGTAAACCCATGGTCACAAGTCAAAAGCCATGCAACAACCATGTGAGGCCTTGTAGGCATCCTAGGCCTCGCGTCATGTTGTGTCATTTGTTTTGGTCAAACCAGGGCCGACTCCTTTGAGTTCTTTTTTGTTCCTTTTGTCCTAGATAGGATTGGAGGACCTTTGATGGGCTTATATGAGGACTCACGGTTTTAGAGGAGCCTTGTTTTGTATGGGTGATCACCAGTGTAGGGGCCAGTTTGACTGATGTTGGGTGCACCTATGTCTTACAACATGATTATGAGTCTATTGAGTTTGTAGGTGGCCTTGGATTTGATGTAGTATCCCTCAGATTTTTCTCAGACATGGCAATCTCATAGGTAGCGACATTTCATGCTTTCCAAGGCAGTTCACATTCCTAATGCAAAGTGGTCACAGAAGTAAAAAAGTCAATAGGGTCTCATATCTCAGAGTTTGATGAGAGGATGACATGCCATTTAGAATTTTTCCATTTGGTGAAGGCATTCTCAAGATATGACTGGTCAAGCTAGTTAAACAAGTGACGCAGGTTTCCAATGTCAAAATAGGTGGAGCATTGTAGTGTTTTGGATACGCATTATGTCCAAAGTGGTCTGCTCATCGAGAGGAACAAAACCCATATCTTAGTATTTGCACTTCCTCAACAAGGTTAGAGATTTTTGGTTTGACCAAACTTATGAGGTAACATTGTGGATTTTTGGAGTTGACAGGGCATACTATAGGGCATGACGTGGCAAATAGTACCTATTTCAGGGAATGCTTAGCCAAATAAGCAATGGTTCTAGAGTAAGAGAGAAAGGTGGCAACTTCGACCTACTATACATGAAAAAGTCAAGTCAAAGGTGAAATAGCTATTGTAAAAGTCAAGCTAGCCATTGGAGGTGTCTATTATTGAGAAGATGAGGATAAGGACAAAAGTAGTTATTGCAAATTCAAGTGATCAGTCTTCTTGAAGTGGTACAAATTCCCAAAGTCATCAAGCTAATTCCCTAGGCAAATCAAGTTATGGAGGTGGATGCTGGAGGCGTCAAGAAGAATGTTGGAGGAGTTATGACTAATATTTTTCATTATTTGGCTTTCCGGGGTCCAGACCCTTTAGTATTCGAACTTCTACTTCTTTGGGGTGTGAAAGACAATTTGACCCACCCATGTGGGCAAACACTTTGTAATAAAATATTATTTTGTCACGATGTTGACATAGTCCCCAAGTTTATTGTGCACGACAAGTCAAGATACTATTATTTTAATGGAAGGAAGAAATTAGCCATTAGCAATGAAAACTATAAATTGCGGGCTCCTCCTCCCAAGGTTGTTTACTATGAAATCATTTGATGCCATAATACAAAGAAACCATTTTGCAAAAAAATACATTTTCATATGTTGAGTTGAATTTTCTATTATTTTCCTTCTTAGTTTTCATCTTTATGATTGTGCTTTTACAAGGTTATTTTATAGGTATATTTCTTCCATCACAAGGTCAAGGTAGCAATCCATTGAGGGATAGACGATCACGTGGAAGGGGAGATCAAGGCCCAGGTCTTCACCTCACCCTTCTATAGTTGCTGAAAATACACTTTTCCAATTGTTAGGCAAGCCCTTGAGGGGGAATCTCCATCCAGATTCATGGGCTATTGGCACTACTGTTGTTATTTTGGTTGGAGCATCTAAAATCAGTAGATCCTTTTAGTGAGTTAGATCTTCATTGCGGATAATCCAAGGCTAAGACTTGGACAGTTTCATCCCCAACTTCTCACTCCTCTCTAGCCTCAAAAGGGAAAACTGACAAAGGAAGAGTTGTGATCGCAACTCTACAAAGTGGTAAGGTAAAGGCAAAGGTAAAGGCTCACTCTTCAACCATCTCATTATCTAAAAATTCTAAAAATTTTCCCTTTTTTATTTTATACTAGCTTGCTCTAAATTTCTTATCTTACATAGCCAGTAATCCTTGGAGAAAAAGAATGTAAATTAATATCTTAACCAAGGAATTGATATATCTGTTTTTCTTGAGTTTATTTTGCCTATTTTACATCGATATATCAAGTTTATGTGTTTAGTTCTGTAAAAGAAGATAGTTGTAGCAGGCTTTATTTGCAGATGTTCACCCAACAAGCACCCAAAAAGGCACTATTTTATAAGTAAGTATATTTTTATTTGCTTTGTTTTAGCTCAGACTTTTTTGTCAAGTTTATTTCTTAAATTTGTAGCTTATATTTATTTATTTCAACCCCTAAAAGTTTATTCATTTTTTGAATAAATTTCTGAGTTGTGTACCCGGGGAGTTTTGACCCCAAAGAGCTCATAAATTGAATTTTCAACTTGCTGGAAATTCATTTTATTTTAGATTAGAAGGCTAAGAAGTGGTCTACATAGACTAATCTTCTACTTTCTAGCCTCCTCACCCCTATATCCAAGAATCTAGAAGCGTTTGGGCACTTTCGGTGAGTTCCAAGGGGTCAGCTTACTGATTTCTGCATTTTCTGCAGAAATTACAGACTTATAAAAACATGGTGGCAAACTGTTTTACACAATAATCTCCCTAACCAAACATTTATTCATAGAAATAATTACGTATTTGGTTGGGATATTTTGTATTAATGTTGCGAATGTCGGCATCGGGATAAAATCAGCAAGGGTTCAGAAACCCAAAAAATCGTAAAAATCGGCAAACATCGGCAAACTTAAGATACCATAGAAATATATTTAAAAATTGGAAAACGTTGGCTAGGCCAAAAAATCCTGATTTCAAGATAAAATCAGGATGTTATCGAGATGTTCGCAACACTATACATCAAATTTGACTATTTATTTGCTGTATTATGTTAGTATTTGGTGTATTTCTTGCTGTTTTAAGTATTTTTACGCAGATTTTTCATGGTAGAATAGTAATACAACATAGAAAACTCCTCCACTTCAGCCATTTGACCCCATTACAAGGCCCTCTATCTTATATGTGCTCGTCAAACATGATTGTGCGGATCTTCAACAATCCTTGCTAATAGGAGGAAATAATATTTTGCATAGATTGCGGAGAGGAGAAAGAACAAGAGCTAGAGAATTCTCAATATCCAAGTTGAGACTATTCTCACCATATTATGTCATGCTTTAGCGGGTCTCACCCCCCATATGGCATGAGACATTTTTGTTAAAATTGGCAACTAGGGCCAAACTCCATGTGGGTCATCTTATTAATGGCAGTTGATATTTTTCTTGGATCCCTCTCATCGAGAGGTGTAGGATTGATCTAAAGATCATCCGTTTCCGATAAGTATTCATAGAGATATGAATTTATTAGTGTTATGGGACAATTCGTCAAGGTCAGCCAGCAACCAAGTAAGCCCCACTTGTGCTCAACATTTTAGTATAAATAAAGGAGGACTTCAAGTCATTTAACACTCATCTCTTGTGATCTCACTCTCCACTTGTTTTGGGTTTTTGGTGGAAGAGGTCTAGAGGAGATGCCTTCTACGCAGCCCAAAGAAGGGTCATCTAGGGGAGCCCTAGCCGCATACTTGTAGGATATCTATCTGCAGCTAAAGGGAGCCTTAATCCGTAGCAAAGGGAAGGCCCTAATCCGCAGCTATAGGAAGCCCTACGCTGCCCTACCTAAGGGTGGTATGAAGGTGCCCTAGTCGCAGCAAGAGAGAATCAAGAAGAGGACAGTTTGTTGGGTTGATTTGCGGACTGTCCTAGGACAGTTTGAGGGTTATCAAGGCAAGTCCGAGTTGCTGGGTAGTGAAGGCCGAAGAGCTAGAGGGACAAAACGCTGAAGAAGAAGGTGTGTTTGGGCATGTGTAGGGATTGTCTCATGACAGTGCTAGGCTGCAGGCCTTAGCACACAGAAAGAGCGGCGTAGAGGGCTGTTAAGGTGGACTAACCCCTTAGAAGGTAGCGTGGACAAAGAGGAGGCTTCACTAGGAATGCTGCAAACCTTTGAGGGTTGGTTTGTGGATTGTCATAAGGGTTTAGGGCTGCAGCACGTGTCCTAACCAGGGCTGTCACAAACGCAGAAGCAAACATCAGTTCAACAGTGTTTTGCAGGGGTGTTGGATCCTAGTTTAGGATCAATACTATAGTTGGTTGCTGTCCCAAAAGGTCACCTAGCTGTTGTTGCTGTAGGTGAAAGTAGGGCCATGTTTGGGTATGATATGCTGGACATATTATGGGACAAAAGCAGTATGTACAGCAACATGTATAGGTACAACTGTTGTAGTGGAAGCGGTATGTATAACAGCATGTATAGGTACAACTGTTGCAGTGGAAACAATATGTACAACAACACGTATAGGTACAATTGTTGCAGTGGAAGCAGTATGTACAACAACATTTATAGGTACAACTGTTGCAGTTGAAACAGTATGTACAACAACATGTATAGGTACAACTGTTGCAGTGGAAGCAATATGTACAACAACATTTATAGGTACAACTGTTGCAGTTGAAATAGTATGTACAACAACATGTATAGGTACAACTGTTGCAGTGGAAGCAGTATGTACAACAACATGTATAGGTACAACTATAATGATTGCAGCATAGTGGAGGCAGTATGTACGGCAACATGTATGGGTACAACTGTGAGTGGTGCAGCATAGTGCACCATGATGGGTACAACCATGATTGGTTGCGTTTCCGTGACAAGAGCAGCTCAGTGAATGGGTGCAACATGATGACGAGATGCAACACGATGGAGAATCAGTTGAAGCAGCTTGTCTTCAATTGATCTCATGTATCATCTTCTTAGAGATGATCTATGCTCTTATCTAGATAAGTCAAAGTGTCGACTTCTGTTGTAAATGTACTATCTCTCTCTCTGTGCTGAACTATTGAAGAACATATAAGAAGAATTGATCAAGGGTTTCCCCACATTGGGGTTTGTCCCTGGCTAGTACCACATCTTGTGTCCTCTTGTCTTGGCTTGTTTTTTGTGATTTATGTTTATGTTCTATCTGCAATTTACTTTAATGCTGACGTGATTGCTAATCTGGAAAAGATATTGAGCTAACTATGAAAATTGAAATAAATTGCTCTAAGCATAGAACATACCTAAACTTAACATGGAATCAGGGCTGAGGTGAAGACAATGCCCAAGCAAGAGTGAAAGAGCAATCACCGAAGACAGTTAGGAAAGGACAAAAGGATCAATGGGTTCCTCATCCCTCTTCAAATTCACCAAGGGTGAAATCGAAGTAGAGAATATTATCAGAATGGCGCAGCGGAATATGGCCTACCTAAAGATCACTTCATTGGGAAGACCGGATCTCAGGGTGGAAGGAAAGGTAGATAACTAGTTTGGCCATTATGCGAAGGAGTGTCCGAATGGCAGGGACACATCACCTGATGATGATAACAATCATTCCAGGGACATCTTCAATGATCAGAGGAATGACAGGCAATGCAGGTCATCAAGGAAATAACCAAATCTTCAAGAAAGCAAGGAACCCTAGGTATGAAGAATCAGATGTTGTTTCTGATAAGATAAAGAAGCATCATCTTATATTGGCCCTCTCCTCCAGACTCCTTGGGAATCTGGGTTATTGATTGTAGTGTTTCAAGGCACTTCATCGGATAGAAGGGTGCACTCTCTAATTTGGTAGAGATGGAAACAATCGTGGGATTATACTTGGAGTCAATGCCACCTATCCCGGAAAGGGTGTAGGGAATGTTACCCCTCAATTGAATGAGGGTAACTCAATTCATTTACAGAATCTCTTTTATGTACTTGACCACAAGAAGAACCTGGTGTCCATTTTGGTAATGGAAGTCAAAGGTTACAGGGTGGCATTCATCGATGGAACGGTACGTGTTTGAAAATGAAATTTTCAAATATGCTTTTACTCATGGGTTTATGGTTGGCAATTTGTGTCAAGTTGCAGGATGGTCCATTAGGGATCATGACATATCTCATCTACAACACCTGAGATTTACTTTATGAGACCCTAACTGATGTGAGTCAGATGGTGACTCGGGTACCTGAATTCAAGAAGAGCATGAAGGTACATGTCTGAGATGTACCGAAGGAAAAACTTACAAGGGGACTATTCCCCTCATGTAGCAGGTCCACAAGTTTGGAACAACCTGAGGGGTTTGAGATTCATGATTGGGAATCTCATGTATGCAGGTGGAAGAAAGCCCTCTATGGCTTGAAGAAAAACACCTTGGGCGTAGTATGAGAGGATTGATAGCTGTCTGATGAAGCTGAGATTCACTAGGAGTGAAGCCGATCCAAACCATTGCTTGAAGGTTGTGGATGATAGACCTCTCATACCGGCACCTTGTAAGGATGACCTCTTTCTGACAGGTGTAGACCCTCTAATTTGCAAAAGTAAGAGGCAGTTGGATTCCGGATTTGGAATGGTAAATTGCAAGCCCGTGACTACCTCGATGGAACTTAACTTTTAGAAGTTATGTGGTAGTAATGCCAGACCAAATTTGGGAAATGCCTCGGAGTTTCATAAACTCATTTGCATTGATGTTCTTGGTGAACTTCCGTCCGCATATATGTTTTGCAGTTAGCATGTTGGGCTCATATTTCGCTGAGCCTCACTGGATTGATGCCGAGAATCATTTGAGATATCTTCAGGGCACAATCTGTCATGGATTAAGATACACTGCCGGAAATGTGAAGTTGCATGACAATTCGAATGTTGACTAGGCAAGCAGTGTGGAGGATCGCAAGAGCACTTCTAGGTGCTGGTTCTCTTTGGGTTTTGCTCGATATCCTGGATGAGCAGGAAGTAGAAGACGGTTGCTATAAGCACTGCTGAGACCGAATACATAGCTACGAGTATGATCATGTGTGAAGCTGCCTGGTTGTGGAAGCTCTTCAGTGAGCTGTTTGTACACATGATGGATACCACCGTGATCTTCTGTGTCAACCAGGGGGGATTTGATTGTCGAGGAATCCCGTATTCTATGATTGCTCCAGCGTATAGACATCAAATACTACCTTATCTAAGAGATGGTACGTCGATGAGCGAGGACGCTCCATCGCATTGAGACTGATGTACAGGTCGCAGACATTCTGTCAAAGCCCCGAGGAAAGGTCAAATTTGCGACTTTTCGAACGACTTGGAGTCATTGAGAGATCCTCATATGAGGGTCCTGCATGATGCATGCATTGAGCTCTGGGAGCTCCAGGGGGCTTGGGGTACTTCTTGGAGCAACAAGCGACCATAGGGCGACTCACCCTCCCCTAATGGTGCGCTATGTACAAGGTGACAGGTTCAACCTTTCTTTGTGATACCTCGTGGTGACCATGGAACAGGATGATTAGTTCTCTTGTGGGCCGGGATGATTAGTTCTCCCGTGGCAACTATGGAATAGGATGATTAGTTCTCCTGTGGGTTGGGATGATTAGTTCTCCCATGGTGACTATGGGCGAGGATGATTAGTTTTCCTGTGGCGACCAATGGACAGGATGATTCGTTCTCCTGTGGACAGGATGATTAGCTTTCCTATCGAGGCATCCTACCTATGCAGTCTGGGACTCATGGGAAGTACCTCTCATCTGACCAATGAGCAGGGAAATGGGGTTAGGGACCATAGTAGTACTATCGATGGATGCATCGTTGTATCTACCGTACTCCCTATGCTAGGGTGACCTCCATTGATCTGGGATAAGTATGAGTGGTTTGAGACACTCTCTTGTGATATTGATATGAAACTTACTTCGGGTCAGTAAGAGTGGTATGACACACTCTCCTCATATGAAACTGACTTCGGGTCAATAGAGAATGGTATGAGACATTCTCGATCAATTCTTCTTCTTCATGGTTCAGCAAAGCAGAGCTCAGCAAAGCAGAGTAGTGCAAGGCACTGATGGCAAAGATAGTACAATTGGACATATGGATCAGCAAATGGAGTTCTCCCTAGTTGAGAGGGAGTGTTAAAATTGGCAACTAGGGCCAAACTCCATGTGGGTCATCTTATTAATGGCAACTGATATTTTTCTTGGATCCCTCTCATCGAGAGGTGTAGGATTGATCTAAAGATCATTAAATTTCGATAAGTGTTCATGGAGATATGAATTTATTAGTGTTATGGGACAATTCGTCAAGGTTGGCCAACAACCAAATAAACCCCACTTGTGCTCAACGTTTTAGTATAAATAAAGGAGAACTTCAAGTCATTTAACACTCATCTCTTGTGATCTCACTCTCCACTTGTTTTGGGTTTTTGGTGGAAGAGGAGGTCTAGAGGAGATGCCTTCTGCGCAGCCCAAAGAAGGGTCATCTAGGAGAGCCCTAGCCGCAGACTTGTAGGAGATCTATCTGTAGCTAAAGGGAGCCCTAATCCTTAACAAAGGGAAGGCCCTAATCCGCAGCTAGAGGAAGCCCTATGCTGCCCTCTACCTAAGGATGGTATGAAAGTGCCCTAGTCGCAGCAAGAGAGGATCAAGAAGAGGATAGTTTGCTGGGTTGATTTGCGGACTATCCTAGGACTGTTTGAGGGCTATCAAGACAAGTCCGAGTTGCTATTCAAGGGTCGAGTTGCTGGGTAGTGAAGGCCGAAGAGCTAGAGGGACGAAACGCTGAAGAAGAAGGTGTGTTTGGGCATGCGTAGGGACTGTCTCATGATAGTGCTAGGCCGCAGGCCTTAGCAAACATAAAGAGCTGCGTAGAGGGCTGTTAAGGTGGACTAGCCCCTCAGAAGGCAGCGTGGACAAAGGGGAGGCTTCACTAGGAATGTTGCAAACCTTTGAGGGTTGGTTTGTGGACTGTCATAAGGGTTTAGGGTTGCAGCACGTGCCCTAACCAGGGATGTCACAAACGCAGAAGCAAACATCAGTTCAACAGTGTTTTGTAGGGGTGTTGGATCCTAGTTTAGGATCAATACTACAGGTGGTTGCTGTCCTGAAAGGTCACCTAGCTGCTGTTGCTATAGGTGATAGTAGGGCCATGTTTGGGTATGATATGCTGGACATATTATGGGATAGAAGCAATATGTACAATAGCATGTATAGGTACAACTATTGCAGTGGAAACAGTATGTACAACAACATGTATAGGTACAACTGTTGCAGTGGAAAAAGTATGTACAACATGTATAGGTACAACTGTTGCAGTGGAAGCAATATGTACAGCAACATGTATAGTTACAACTGTTGCAGTGGAAACAATATGTACAACAACATGTATAGGTACAATTGTTGCAGTGGAAGCAGTGTGTACAACAACATGTATAGGTACAACTGTAATGATCGCAACATAGTGGAAGCAGTATGTACAGCAGCATGTATGGATACAACTGTGAGTGGTGCAGCATAGTGCACCGTGATTGGTACAACTGTGACTGGTAGTGTTTCCGTGACAATAGCAGCTCAGTGAATAGGTACAAGATGATGATGAGATGCAACACGATGGAGAATCAGTTGAAGCAGCTTGTCTTCAACTGATCTCATGTATCATCTTCGTAGAGATGATCTATGCTCTTATCTAGATAAGTCAAAGTGTTGACTTTTGTTGTAAATGTACTATCTCTCTCTGTGTGCTGAACTATTGAAGAGCATATAAGAAGAATTGATTAAGGGTTTCCCCACATTGGGGTTTGTCCCTGGCTAGCGCTACATCTTGTGTCCTCTTGTCTTGGCTTGTTTTCTGCGATTTATGTTTATGTTCTATCTGCAGCTTACTTTAATGCTGATGTGATTGGTAATTTGGAAAAGTTATTGAGCTAACTATGAAAATTGAAATAAATTGCTCTAAGCATAGAACATACCAAAACTTAATAATTTTTGATCTAGATTGAAGACCTTGCTGAAGTAGGTTGCATTGGAGTATGATGGCTTTTTGAGCCATATGTTCTTGCTATTTGCATGCTCACACATAATTGATTTTCATTTTGTTAGCATCGTCATCATAGATTTTAGACTCATGTAGGTTGATTTGTTGATGCTCTTGACTTATTGAGGGGCATTTTACTTGTGCACATTCTCCTAGACACTTCCCGTACCACGGTTTATTTATTGACCCCTGTGTGGGCGCAGAGTTGTCCTAGTGAGGATGATCCACTTGTACACTTGTTCATTTATGGTTGTTGCCCAGAAGAGCAAATGGGAGACCATTCAACTCAACAAAGCCGTGACATCCACATATGAGGGCAATAATCCTCCTCAAACCAAAGCACTCCATCAATATTCACATGAATGGACTATCTGCAATGCAATTTGCTCTTCTGGGCAACAAGTGTACAAGTGGTCTCCCATTTGCACATTTTCCTAGATAACTAACCTTCCAATAGGTACATTGGTGGATTGTTTATGACATAGCTTGGTTTGTTGGAGGAGCACCCTAGTGTATTGGGCTATGCTTGACATTGGTTTGGTTCCTTTAGATGATGAACTCCATGGATTATGGGAACTCTCCCTCCATAATGATATTGGTTGCACACTTATTGAGGAAACTTCACTGCATTGCATACCTTACTAGGTTATTCCTCTTGGTGCCAATGGGTTATAAATAACATAGATAGTTTTGTGCACATAGTTTCACATGGTAGCACATCGGATGGATTATTTCATACTTATTCTTGGAGGATGTACTACCATGTATGCACATTATACCAGATCGATCCATTCTTTAGTGCATATATTGGAGGCAAGGTACCCTTATGCAAACTCTCTTAGGTTGTCCACTCTTTTGCATCCTTGGATTGAGGAGGTTTGGCTGGTTGCACATGGATCTATGCCTTTGTTTAAGGAGTTATTATAACAACTAATGGACCATTGCTTGCACATCTATCTATGATAAACACTTTGGAGGAGTTTGACAATTTTATTAGAGGGGCATCTTAATTTGTGAACATATACTTTTGACAACGTGCCTAGATTGTTGTTAGATTAGTGCCAATAGATGCATAATGGGTGTGGGATTCCAAAATTGGTGTTTTTATAGAAATTGTGACAAATATTGAGGGAGTTATGGTGTTGCGAATTTGTTGTTTTAAAGTCCTTGCGCATTTTGACCAAATTTTTGAGGAATGCAAACCTCACCTTTGTTTCTTGAGCATTTTTGGTTATTTCTGAAGAGTGAGGTCATTAAATGCACATGGTGGAAAATGCCTTGCACATAGGGCTAAGCTTTTCATGTTTTGAGGCTATCTTTAAACGCTTGCCAAAGGAGAAGAGGGAAAGAAGCATGAGGTGATTACTTGCCTGGCCAAAGATGCTTCACTCAAGGAGGTGTTTTGCTTGAGAGAGAAGTACGTGAAGTCCTTGTTGTAGCATTTTTTGGTTTTGATAAGTTAAATAAATTAGTTCAAAAAATGAAAATATTTTTCAAAAAATGTTAAGCTAGGATATGGAAAAAAAGAATACTGAATAAAAATGTTAGGAAATATTTTGATAAATATGTCCATATCAAAGAAATGTTAGAATAGATGCCCTAAAAAATGAAGGCAAAAATAAAATGTTAGGTTAGAGAGAAAAGCAAAAAGCAAAAAATAGATCATGAAAGGGTGCAAGTCCAAGTGCCACTACTTTTTACTTTATTATCCAAAATAATGGTTGTATGCAGCTTGTCATAAATGCCACAACCCATGATAGTCAAATAGTTTAATCTTGACTAGTTCATGCTTTAGAATTCATGTTTATAGTTAGAGAATAAAGATCTAGCCAAACTGTTTAATCTTGGCAAATCAGTGGTTAGGTAGAGAGTAATAAGGAGCTCATCAGTTTAATCTGAGCACTTGGATGTTATAAGGTGAGAATTAGATAGTTTGCTTTTCAAAAGAAAAAAGGAAAGAAAAGGGTTTGCTAGCCTAAATGCACCTAATTAAGTGAAGAAAAAATGTTAGGATAAGTAAAGAGTAGGTAGAAGAAAGGTTGCAGAATTACAAGGTTGTCAAGGCATAAGCACATTTATCATGCTTGATCATATGTTTCAGTGTGCAGGAGCAGTTATGAAAGTGAAAAGATGTTCACTAGTAGATTTGATTAACTTCCCCTCATTTCATTTCATCCCCCACTACATTCTTGCTAATTTCCCCATTATCCCATCATTTTTTATTAATATACCCTTTTCCCTTCATTTCACCTTTACCCTTTGGTTTCACACATTTCCCTAGCAAATTACCCTCCAAACTCATTCCCCTACCCAAAAACCCCTTTTTCCTAGTGTGAAACCCTTTCCCTTTGAAAAACTCACTTTTCCCTTGTAATTCCCTTACAAACCCATAAATACCCCTTATCCTAACTTTTATTCCCCCCTCCGCTTTATTTAATTAAACTTCGCCATTCATATTTTTCCCGACAAAACCCTTTTAACCCATAAAACCCCTTTATCCTAAGTTTTGTCTCCCCTCGCTTTATTTTAATTAACTCCGCTATATTCACATTTTCTCGTATATAAAACCTTTTAACCCAACCCTTTGGTGCAGTTAACAAACCTTGCCGCATTTAACCTTGGTCCCACTCCATAAACCCGTCCATTATATTTTTAACTCGCTTTATTCATTATTTAATTACAATTCTTTGTAATTAAACTCCTGGGCCCCGCTAATCTCTGCTCGATTCATGTGAGTGCAACTCCACCGCGTGATAGCCGTTAGATCTTTCACCTCCAGATCTAACGGAGCACATCCATATTGCGTGCTCCCGATCTCTGACCTTTACCGGCCTGAGAGCACATGAGATTCGTGGTTTTGCTTGGGCCCCTTGTGGTTACGTGGTAGCTTTACGTTAACTCGCATGCTTTCCAAAAACTACCGCCCTTCACTCAAAAGCGGTGTCATGGCCTTTGAAACTGCCTCCCCGCGTAGGTCGAAACCATCCACTGTTCACTTATCGAAACGCCAAAGACCCTTGTTTTTGCTCTTTTCGCCCGTTTACACAGTGAAACCTGCCTAACCCTTATTGCGCCACCCTGAACATCTGCAACTCAATTCGACCACCGATTACCTTCCAAACACCGTCAGGACTTCGTCCACAGACCTCTCAACTCAAATAAAGCCATTTATCTCCTTCTTGCAAATCTGTGTTTTCATTAACTACTGGTTTATTTTTTTAGGTGGTCATATAAGAACTGGACAAACAATTTTTGGAATTGTTAAAAACCTATTTGTTCCAGATTCTCAGGAAATGTATTCGAATGGTTTTCCTCAACAAAAGATTCCATACATCAATACACCAAAAGAAATCATTTACACAGAGGCAGTGAATCATAAAACGGAGATGAAATCATTTTCACCAGCAAACAGTGAAAGATTCATACTAGCAACTCTCTAGGACATATTTTACTGCTTGTTACTTATGTCTTATTGTAAAAGGTAAAAGTGAAAAGATAACAAAGCAATAGGGTGGAAGAATTCACAGTAATTGTTAAAACAGAGCATTCATGGTAAAAGACTAAACAAAGGAGGCAAATAAAGTGTATCAGATGAAAGGTGATCAGTAAATATGACATCCAGCGTGAAAATCGAACAACATTCAGCTTTTGGATGAACAGTCAGCCAACTTCAACAATTTTTAGTTTTTCTTAGCAATAGTCACCAACAACACAACATCAAAATAGTGCCAGATCAACTAGCAATCTTTATTTTGATTTTAAAATAACCTATTTTTGTAAAACAGTTTAGGATATTTTCTTAGTTCTACTGTTGTATAGATAACTCTCTTCACGAGTTATTAAAGGGTTGCACCCTAGATGAAGCATTTCTAAACATTTGATGTACTTGACTTTTCTGGAACCTTAATACAAAGCAAATGATTCTGAATTCTGTTTTACACAGTTTGTGTTTCCTGTAAGTTTTTCTAGTATTACTCATTGTGTTTTTCTTCATATTCTTATGTCTTGCAGAGATAACCAGGTAGGAATAATTGTGTTTCAATCTATTCCTATAAGCTTCTGAAGTGATAATCTATAAAGAGGATGAATTAATGGATTGTTTGTTTAATTAATTCCCTTTGAATCAATAAATCATTCAACATCTTTTGTAAGCTTAAGCATATTCTCTTGAACCTTCTGAACATTGTTTAAAGGTTTTCATACTTATGATTATTTAATTTTTAGTTTGAAAATTGTGATAATCATATTATTTCTTTGTTTCTGCTCACCACCATACAAGCTATATCACTGTGTGAAATTTTATAGCAACCCTTTGCTTTGATATTAATATTATTCAAAAGGTTAGGCATTACCGTGTTACATCTGTTTCATTCATTGGTCCTCCAAATTAAAACAAAACCCACAAAACGATTATCTTAGATGCTCTAGCATGATAGTTGACCATTATCATCTCAGAGATACAACATCAATCTGGCTTTGCTTCCGGGGATTCGAATTCCATTAAGTTTTCCTGGGGCAACGATATTCATTCTATTCCTTTAAGGCGATTAAAGGTCTAGAAAGGTTAAAATCCTTCACCTGGCGACTCCACTAGCCCAAACTGGCACCTTTTAAGCATACCAGATCTCATTCGAAATCTAACTTAATTAATCCTCTGTCAGATCCTGAAAAAATTATGAGAAAAACCATTTCTAAAAGGAGACATCAACCATCTTCTTCTTCCTCTTCAGCCTTGCAGTCTGAAGATTTAGTATCATTTGATCCTTTTAGTAATATTTGATCTGATCCTGATTAGACACAAATACCTCCTAGGGTTTTTGAACTATTAGATAGGGGAGTTGATTTAGATTCAACTTTCCTCATTCATTCTTTTGAAACGCATCCAGAACGCCCACTACCACCAGGATCACCTAAAACTGAGTCTGACTTGGGTGTTCATTTACCTGAATACAAACCCACAGATTTCATATCTCCTACCATTTATTCATTTCCTTCGACTTCTGAACTTCTGAACAACCTGGAGAGACCATCTCTGTATATTCAAATCCACTCTTTGAAACAAAAGAGGGTATTCATTCACAAGTCCCAAAGTTAGTTCTTAAGACTCCTTTAAAGTTATTTAGGAGATTCCCTCCTTCTTCACCTCCACATAGTCACACACTCCCTCAATCACCTTCTTCTACCTCTTCTTCATCTTTATCCACACAAACACCTCATAGACCACCTTCTACTATGGCATTTCGACCTATTGTATAGGCTAGATATGCACCTTTAGTCTTACGTGCTAACCTCGATGCATTCCCAGCTGGGTACTTGAAATACCTTCCCAGGTATAATGGAGAAACTGGTCCCTCAGCTGAGGACCATCTTCAAGCTTTTCTAGACTTTGCAGACAACATGAATATCGAACAAGAAAATGTTTACATGAGACTGTTTGTACAGTCACTTGAACGAAATGTAAGAATCTGGTTTAGGCAGTTCCCTGTAAATTCCATTAGAAATTGGGAAGAGCTTACAAACATATTAAAAATCAATGGGGTGTAAAGAAAGATCCTCTTTACTTTCTGACTGAGTTTGAAGAACTCAAAAGAAA
Source organism: Pinus taeda (assembly GCA_000404065.3). Taxonomy (NCBI): domain Eukaryota; kingdom Viridiplantae; phylum Streptophyta; class Pinopsida; order Pinales; family Pinaceae; genus Pinus; species Pinus taeda. The sequence goes on from APFE031723041.1 coordinate 163,497, forward strand.
CTTTGGTGAACCTGTATTAGATTTTATCAAAAGGTTCAATAAACTTTATCATAAGATGCCCCCTGATTGTAAACCCCTTGTAGCAGCAGCTAAGTCTAGGTTTTCTAAAGCCTTTGACGATGATTTTGCTGTAATGCTAAGGAGAGAACTTCAAGAACTCTTGAAGATATGCAAACAAATGTTATAGAGGTGGAAGCAAATAAGGCTGCTTCGACGTCCTTGAAAGCTAAAGAGGAAAAGGCCCAAAGAAAACTCAAATCTATTCAAGAGGCCTCTAGTTCCTCTAGTTCTTCTAAGACTAAAACAGAAGATTCTAAAATAGACGAAATAACTTCTCTTCTTAGAAATCTATCTAATAGAATTTCCAAGATTGAGACTTAACCTAGGACAGTTCAACAAACAGTTACTAGACCCCAAAATCAAAATCAAGGTCAGTATAAAAGGAATCCACAATTACAAATTCTCTAGAGACCTAGTAATGATTAGCAGGTTCCCACTCCTTCGCTGATAGATGACCAACAACCTAATGAAAATACTATGACTATTACTGAAGATATCAATAACATGGATACTTCTTCTAATCAAACAGTTATGATTCCTCTCTCGCAACAAAATTAGGTTCAAGAAGATCAAGAATCCTCACAGGTTTCTAGATACCATGCGTTCTTTGAATTTTTAATTGTAGAGTTGAACAAGAGATATGATCTTAGGCCTAGACCCGGCCCTGGAAGACCTCCTAAGGAGACTCCAATAATTGAACCTCATACCAAAGCTGCTGAAACTCAAACAACTGTTATTCGACCATTAAATCAGTCAACTGATACTACTCAAAATGATAAAATTGCTTTGACTACATTTAATGTTGAAAAAGAGTTAGAAAGAGTTAAAATCCCAATTCCACTTTCAGAACTTTTCAAAAACCATGGGTATAAAAATCAAGTCTCCAAATGGATACAAAACACCTCGGTTGATGTTGAAAGTGATATCATTAGTCTGCAAGATGAAAAACCAACAGTTGTCTTTGGTCCTAGCTCATATATGATAGATGAAATAGTGCCTCCTTTCTATGTAACTCTTAAGACAAATGATTCCATGTTATATAATTATATGTTTGATTCTGGAGCATCACATAACCTCATGCCAAAAACTATCATGGACCATTTGAAACTTGACATAACTAGATCCTATCATGACTTGTACACCTTTGATTCTAAAAGGGTGCCCTGCTTAGGATTGATTAAGGATTTAGTAGTCACCCTTGCCTAAATTCCAGTGAAAAGTGTAGTGCTTGATATAGTTGTCACAGATATTCCTCCCAAATTTGGAATGCTCCTTTCTAGGTCTTGTTGTGCTAAATTAGGGGGAACTCTTCAGATGGATATGTCTTATGCCACTATTCCAGTTTATGGGGGAGAACAACCAAGGTTATATAGAGGTAAGATTTGTGCACACTGTTTGCAAAATAGACTAGCCAAGGAACCATCCCATTTATGCAATTGATAAGGATTTTGGTTGCTTTCAACTCTCTTCAAACCAAATACATGAAACTCAAGTTAAAATAGAAGATGTAATTGAAAGTCCTGTACCAAATCAAACTGATGTATCGAAACTATTTTTTGATGGTTCTTGTACAAAAGATGGAGCAGGAGGTGGGGTAGTTCTAATTTCACTAGAAAAAGAAAATATCACCCAATCATGCAAACTCGACTTCGAAGTTACAAATAATGTGGTTGAATATGAAGCTTTCCTGTTGGGACTGCAATTAGCCAAAAGCTTAAAGGTTCAAAACTTAAGTGTTTTTACTGATTTAGAACTTATTGTCAAACAAGTGAGAAATATTCGCCAGACTAAGCATTCTAGACTTAGGTCTTTATCGAAATTAAGTTTGGGATTCAGTGGAACACTTCTTTGATGCTTTTAATTTGACTTATATTCCAAGAAGTCAGAATATTCATGCAAATGCCTTAGCTGTTTCTGCTAGTTCATTTAAAATTCTTGATCAAACCAATGTACTCTATCAAATACAAGTCAAGTACATACCATCCATCCCAGACAATCTAAAACACTGGCAGATATTTGAAGATGATGAACATTTGAAATTTTTTTTGTAAGTTATAGGTGAATTTTCAGTTCTACAAATTGAGGAAGATAGAACATAAATAAATGAAAATACAAATGGAAATGATACTTTAAATTTCAATTCAAAAATTGCTGATCATGACATTATTCAATTGTCTAACAATTTTATTCCCAAAGGCCTCATTCCTTTAGAAAAATTGTTTGATCAAAATGATGTCCTCTGAAACCCTTAGTTCATTTCTTCACAAGATGACATAGAAGAAATTAATGTTGGAACAAATGATGATATAAAAAACATCAAAATCTGTGCATCTTTAGATCCTAAGATCAAAGCTCAATATCTTAAGTTACTTCAAAATTATAAGGATGTTTTTGCATGGACCTATGATACTTCATTAATACAACATAAAATTCCTTTAAAGCCAGAAGCAGTTCCTTATCAACAGAAGCTTAGGAGGATCAATCCAGCTCTTCTACCAACTGTAGAAAAGGAAATTAAGAAAATGCTAGATGCCCAGATCATTCTCTCTCTTAGATATTCTAATTGGGTTGCAAATTTAGTTCCTGTTAGAAAGAAGAATGGAGAAATCAGACTCTATGTGGACTTTAGAAATTTGAACAAAGCATTATTAAAGGATAACTGTCCTTTGCCCAAAATGGATCAGTTACTTCAAATGGTTTTAGGAGCAAAAAGACTTTCTATGCTTGATGGTTTTTCAGGCTATAATCAGGTAAATGTTGATTCAATAGACAGAGAGAAGACAAACTTTACTACACCCTGGGGTGCATTCGTGTATGCTAGAATGCCATTTGGCTTATCCAATGTTGGAGCAACATTTCAGAGAGCTATGGACATAGCTTTTGTGGGTCAGGTAAATAAATTTGGGGTCATTTATCTTGATGACATAACTGGTTTTTCTAAATCTGATCAGAAACATCTAAAGCACTTGATGAAGGTTTTTGACACGTGTAGAAAATTCGGAATATCGTTGAATCCTAAAAAGTATCTGTTTACTATCAAAGAAAGAAAACTGCTGGGCCATTTGATTTCAAAAAAAGGAGTGGTGATTGATCCTGAGCGTGTGTCTGCCATTAAAACATTGACCTTACCTAGAAACAAGAAGGAGATTCAAGCTTTTCTAGGCAAGATTAATTTTTTAAGGAGATTCATCCCAAATTATGCTGACATTGTAAAAGATATAACTGACATGCTCTGAAAAGATCATGAAGTTAAATGGATTGTCTCTTCCAGGCATGCCTTTGATCAGATCAAGAAAGCTATCTCTAAAGCTCCCACCTTGGCCAGCGACGATTACACTAAACCATTCATTATCTTTTCCTTTGCCTCAGAAACAACCCTTGCTGTTGTTCTACTACAAAAGAATGAAGATTCCCATGACCAACCCATAGCCTTTTTCAGTAAGGTTATGAGAGATGCTGAGCTCAAGTATGACATAATTGAGAAGCAAGCCTATGCTCTTATTCAAGCCTTGAAATCATTCAGGATGTATGTCCTACATTCTCCTATCACTGCTTATGTTCCTAGCAGTGCTGTAAAAACTGTTTTAACCCAACTAGACACTGATGGAAAGAGAGGTAGATGGATCACTCAAATACTGGAGTTTGATCCAAAACTACAAAGCTAGTAAAAGGCTAAGGATTAGCTAAGCTTCTAGCTGAATCCAACTGTAAAGTGCTCGGAATCAATTCTGTTTTAGAGATACAAGGGAAGCATCCACAAGAACCTTCCCTTCATCCTGAAGAGAAGAATACACAAGAACCTTCCCTTCATCCTGAAGGGAAGAATCCACAAGAACCTTCCCTTCATCCTGAAGGGAAGAATCCACAAGAACCTTCTCAAACTTCAGATAAGGAGAATACACAAGAACCTTCTGTCCTTGCAGAAGGGGAGAATCCACAAGAACCTTCCCTTTATCCTGAAGAAAAGAATCCACAAGAACCTTTACCTTCAGATCAGATCCACCCTTTATACATTGATGACAAATTTATGTTGTCAGATTGGTACCAAGACATTGTAAATTTCTTGATCCATTTTGAATGTCCAACATCATTCTCCAAAAGCTAGTGTAAAACTCTCAAACTGAAAGCAGTCAAGTACTGTATCATAAACGCAAATTTGTACTGGAAAGACCCACTAAATATTTTGTTATTATGTTTAACAAAATCAGAAACGGAAGGAATCATTGACCAGTTTCATACAGGATTTTGTGGAGGACATTATGCTTGGAGAGCAACAACATATAAGATATTAAGGGGAGGATTTCATTGGCCAACATTGTTCTTACAAGTAGGAGCAAAGGTCAGAGGTTGTGTTCCTTGTCAAATGTTTGCTGGTAAGCAAAAATTAGCAGCTCTTCCACTGGTTCCATCAATAGTCTCAGGACCTTTTCTCCAATGGGGATTAGATTTTGTTGGAGAGATTCATCCCACTTCAAGTAATCAACATAGATGGATCCTCACTGCAACAGACTACTTCACTAAATGGGTGGAAGCAATTCCAGTGAGAAATGCTATTGATCCAGTAGTAATCAAATTTATTGAAGAGAACATCTTATCTAGATTTGGTTGCCCAACTCAAATTGTCACTGATGATGCAACAACTTTTTCTAGTGTTAAAATGATTGAGTTTTGCCAGAAATATCAGATTTCAACTCCATATTACCCACAAGGAAATGGCTTGCAGAATCCTCAAATAAAAGTCTGGTAAAAGTAATAAAAAAGGCTCTAGCAGATCATAAAGAGAGCTGGGACTCTCATTTAATTTATGCAGTATGGGCAAACATAATTACTCCAAAGAGATCAACTGGAAATCTCCTTTCTAGTTAGTTTATGGGAAAGATGCAATCTTCCCTACCAATTTGGCCTTCCCTGTTTTAAAAGTCCTGTAGGATTCAACAGATGAACCTGATGATTTTTCAAGGAGAATAAATCAGATTATTGAACTAAATGAAAACAGAGATGAAGTTCAATACAAATTGAAAAAGTAACAGAATAAGATGAAGAGCCTATTTGACAGAAGAGCCAGGGAAAGGGACTTCAAGGAAGGTGATCTAGTTCTAAGATGGGATTCCAAGGGAGAAGAAAAGGGAAAACATGGCAAGTTTGACAACCTGTGGTTTGGACCTTTAGCAATTGCTGAATTTAAGGGAAACAACACTGTTGTGCTACAAAATATTGAGGGGCTATATTCCATTTATCCTGTAAATGGAAGGTTTCTCAAACATTACATTCAATACCGAGAAGTTGAAGTACTCATTACTACCATTGTAAAAGCTCCGGTTTCTTTTATTTTTCAAGCTGTGAGTGTGATTTTTTACAGCAAAAGATTCCATAGCCCGAGGAGAAGTCACATGGATTTGCAGGTTCTTTGCATTCCACAGGAGAAAGCAGTCTCCAGATGGAGCCAATGTTGTAACATTTTTTGGTTTTGATAAGTTAAAATAAATTAGTCCAAAAAATGAAAATATTTTTCAAAAAATGTTAAGTTAGGATATGAACAAAAAGAATGCTGAATAAAAATGTTAATAATATTTTGATAAATATGTCCATATCAAAGAAATGTTAGAATAGATGCCCTAAAAAATGAAGGCAAAAATAAAATGTTAGGTTGGAGAGAAAAACAAAAAGCAAAAGACAGATCATGAAAGTGTGCAAGTCCAAGTGCCTCTACTTTTTACTTTATTATGCAAAATAATGGTTGTGTGCAGCTTGTCATAAATGCCACAACCCATGATAGTCAAATAGTTTAATCTTGACTAGTTCATGCTTTAGATTTCATGTTTATAGTTAGAGAATAAAGATCTAACCAAACTGTTTAATCTTGGCAGGTCAGTAGTTAGGGAGAGAGTAATAAGGAGTTCATTAGTTTAATCTGAGCCCTTGGATGTTATAAGGTTATAATTAGATAGTTTGCTTTTCAAAAGAAAAATGAAAGAAAAGGGTCTGCTAGCCGAAATGCACCCAATTAAGTGAAGAAAAAATGTTAGGATAAGTAAAGAGTAGGTAGAAGAAAGGTTGCAGAATTACAAGGTTGTCAAGGCATAAACACATTTATCATGCTTGATCATATGTTTCAGTGTGCAGGAGCAGTTATGAAAGTGAAAAGATGTTCACTAGCTGATTTGATTAACTTCCCCTCATTTCATTTCATCCCCCACTACATACTTGCTAATTTCCCCATTATCCCATCATTTCTTATTAATATACCCTTTTCCCTTCATTTTCACGTTTGCCCTTTGATTTCACACATTTCCCTAGCAAATTACCTTCCAAACTCATTCCCCTACCCAAAAACCCCTTTTTCCTAGTGTGAAACCCTTTCCTTTTGAAAACCTTACTTTCGCCTTGTAATTTCCCTAAAAACCCATAAATGCCTCTTATCCTAACTTTTATTTTCCCCTCCGCTTTATTTAATGAAACTTCGCCATTCATGTTTTTCCCGACAAAACCCTTTTAACCCATAAAACCCCTTTATCCTAAGTTTTGTCTCCCCCCGCTTTATTTTAATTAACTCCGCTATATTCACATTTTCCCGTATATAAAACCTTTTAACCCACCCCCTTGGTGCAGTTAACAAACTCTGTCGCATTTAACCCTGGTCCCACTCCATAAAACCGTTCATTATATTTTTAACCCGCTTTATTCATTATTTAATTACAATTCTTTGTAATTAAACCCCCGGGCCTCGCTAATCTCTGCTTGATTCACCTCCGTGCAACTCCATCGCGCGATAGCCGTTAGATCTTTCACCTCCAGATCTATCGGCGTACATCCATATTGCGCGCTCTCGATTGCCGACCTTTATCGGCCTAAGAGCACGCGAGATTCGTGGTTTTGCTCGGGCCCCTTGCGATTATGTGGCAGCTTTACGTTAACTCGCGTGCTCTCCAAAAAATAGCGCCTTTCACTCAAAAGTGGAGCGATTGCCTCCGAAACCGCCTCCCCGTGTAGGCCGAAACTATCCACTGTTCACTTATCGAATTCCTTGCCAAATTTTAAACTTTACCCATTAAAACGCTGAAGACCCTTGTTTTCGCTCTTTTCGCCCATTTACACAGTGAAACTTCCTGCGCCACCCTGAACATTTGCAACTCAATTCAACCATTGATTACCTTCCAAATAATGCCAGGACTCCGCCCATAGACCTCTCAACTCAAATAAAGCCATTTATCTCCTTCCTGCAAACCTGTGTTTTCATTAAGTACTGGTTTATTTTTTCAGGTGATCATATAAGAATTGGACAAACAATTTTTATAATAGTTAAATACCTGCTTGTTCCAGATTGGTTTTCCTTAACAGAAGATTCCATACATCAACACACCAGAAGAAATCATTTACACAGAGGTAGTAAATGATAAGATAGAGATGAAATCATTTTCACCAGCAAATAGTGAAATATTCATACTAGCAAATCTCCAGGACATATTTTACTGCTTGTTACTTATGTCTTATTGTAAAAGGTAAAAGTGAAAAGATAACAAAGCAATAAGGTGGAAGAATTCACAGTGATTGTAAAAACAAAGCATTCATGGTAAAAGACTAAACAGAGGAGGCAGGTAAAGTGTATCAGATGAAAGGTCATCAGTAAATATGACATCCAACGTGAAAATCGAACAACATTCAGCTTTTGGAGGAACAGTTAGCCAGCTTCAACAATTTTCAGTTTTTCTTAGCAATAGTCACCAACAACACAACATCAAAATAGTGCCAGATTAACTAGCAGTCTTTATTTTGATTTTAAAATAATCTATTTTTGTATAAACAGTGTAGGATATTTTCTTAGTTCTACTGTTGTATAAATAGCTCTCTTCACGAGTTATTAAAGGGTTGCACCCTTGATGAAGCATTTCTAAACATTTGATGTACTTGACTTTTCTGGAACCTTAATACAAAGCAAAGGATTCTGAATTCCGTTTTACACAGTTTGTGTTTCCTGTAAGTTTTTCCAGTATCACTCATTATGTTTTTCTTCATATTCTTATGTCTTACAGAGATAACCAGGTAGGAATGATTGTGTTTCAATCTATTCCTATAATATTCTGAAGTGATAATCTATAAAGAGAATGAATTAATGGACTATTTGTTTAATTAATTCCCTTTGAATCAATAAATCATCAGCATCTTTTGTAAGCTTAAGCATATTCTCTTGAACCTTCTGAACATTGTTTAAAGGTTTTCATACTTATGATTATTTAATATTCATTTGGAAAATTGTGATAATCATATTATTTCTTTGTTTTTGCTCACCACCATACAAGCTATATCACTGTGTGAAATTTTATATCAGCCCTTTGCTTTGATATTAATATTATTCAAAAGTTTAGGCATTACAATGTTACATCTGTTTCATTCATTGTTCCTCCAATTTAAAACAAAACCCCCAAAACAATATTCTTAGATGCTCTGGCATGATAGCTGACCATTATCACCCGGATGCGGGTGTCAACAACGGCATTTAAATGATAAGACGGACCGCCGGCGGGTTGATTAGCCATCTGGCTCACTGCTTCGTCTTGAGAGCCCATCGCAGATGGATTAAAAACACCGTGCAGGCGACATTTATTGAATCCGAAAGCTGTGACGAGCTCATCCCCTTCAATACCGTGGCCCCTGCAAACCGTTTTGTTACTCCTCCCTTCTCCATGGCATTTGTTCTCCACAAGCCGCTGAACCGTGTATCAGAACTGCTATAGGTAGTCGCTGCCTGATTCTCCCTTGCCAGGATTTTGGTAATGGTTTCCATTATATGCACTCCCGTCATTGTCTCCTTGACTGTGGTTCACCCACCCCTGCTCACGCTCTTCGTCGCCTTTCTTCCAACTCCTCTGCTGTCAATCTATGTTGCAGGAAACGTAGGGCAAGGGGGCGTTTCTGTACAGAAACGGGTACGAAACGCTGAAACGCGTTTGGTACGGCCCTGAAACGCGTTTAAGTGCCGTACGACTCACGTTTTAGCTTTTTACTTGTGTGTGTGTGTGTGTTTTTTTTTTAAATTTAGTTTGTTTTCTAATTTATTTTTAGGTTATCCTAGTGACTTCTAGTTGCTTCTAGATGCCTGTCTCAAGTTATAAAAGTGAACTTTTGCCCTAGTGTTGATATGCAGTTCATGGTAATGTTAAATTCTTAAAGTAAAAGTGATATTTTCCTTTATTTTTCATTTTCATCCTTTTACTTAAATTTTTAACATTACCATGAAATGACTCAGGATGTTTTAGAGTGGTTTCGCCCTCATTGGATTTCATATGGAGAAAGTAGAATTTTTAGATCTACTCAATCCAGCAGACTTATCGTTTTCAGGATTTCAGGATTAGGGGGATTGCAATGTTTCCATTAGATTTTATCATGTACTAGGGTATGGAACTTGTATTTAATCAAGAGAACCAAGCCCTCTATGCAGGGGAGACTCCAAATAATGAAGAGCATGTAGGGTACTAGGGTATGAAACTTGTATTTAATCAAGAGCCACTAAGGTCGTTCGACTATGTAGGAGGAGACTCCCAATCAAGCACGAGACAAGAAATTAGAAATTTTTCGTGCCTGATTTTGGATATTTCTATTTTCATAATGTGATCATTCATGAGTAAATGTGATGTAAATTTAGAGACTTATTGTTTATGCATTGACAATTGACAATTTTATCGTAATGTAATAAATTAGAATGTATCATATATGCTTTATGATTGAACATATTTCTTAAGTGTCCTAATATATACTATCATATTTATATTATATATAATATATTATAATATATATATTCGCGTTTCCTCGTTTCCAAAATTTGGGGAGGTCGCATTTTGTATCGCTTCCCGTTTCGGAAACTCGTACCCGTTTCCCCATTTCGTGCAACTTAGCTGTCAATCTAGCTCACATCTATGCCATGGCTCGCTTCAGGCATGGCATGCGCAGTAGGCGTGGAGGTTCGCGTCGAAGTTTTCACCGCCTGCAAGTTTCTACCAGCTCCACCTCTGATTCCCCAGACTTTACTACTGAATTGCCCAACCCGCTCATTAACCCCACTCACAGATACCCGAATACCAAAAGCGGTAGAGGTTAGAGGGACAATGCTGTCCATATTGAGGATTTCCCACTCCCTCCTCCTTCTGCCCCTCACAGCACTCAATTTCGCTTACGTAGTTCCTTAAACAGGCCTACAATCATAGCCACCATCGCAATTTCCTTCGAGGAAGAGTTTGCAATGCAAGCTCCTCTGTCCGGTAGTGGGAACAAGCAAAACAGGGCAAAGCTTGGTAGTCAGGGGATTAGCAAAAGGCAGCAAGGTGAAAGTAGCAAGGCTCTGCATGGGGACACTGGTATGTGACAGATGGATGCAGAAGGCAATGCAGATGCTACACCTGCTCGAGGTTGAGGCGCGTCTGAAGAGGATGATGATTGGTATCAGTTTGCCTGCCGGATTGAGGAAGAGCCAGCTCCGGAGGAACCACTAGCCTAACACGTGGCCTCATGCAAAGGTCTCTGGTTTCCAGGTGGATTCGACTCACTGTTTTGTGGTTTTTTGGTTTCATGCAAAGGTGTCCGGCTTCCAGGTGGATATGTTTCTACGTGTCGTGGTTTTGTGGTCTGGCTATGCTTTGTTTCTATGCCAAGTGTCTTGAATTCTCTGGTTAACTCTCCGCAAGGTGGAATGTCACTCTGTTTCTTGGTTATGCCCCTGTCTTTCTAGTTCAAGCTTCGCATTCCTCTTTGTTCATTTTGGAAGACCAAGGTCTACTTTGAAACAGTTGTTTTGGTTCAATGGCTAGTTTCCCCCATAACAGGGGCAGTCTTTAAAGCTTCTTGGACTGGTTTCCCCTTTGTTGGGGCAGTCCTCTTTGTTCATTTTGGAAGACCAAGGTCTACTTTGAAACAGTTGTTTTGGTTCAATGGCTAGTTTCCCCCATAACAGGGGCAGTCTTTAAAGCTTCTTGGATTGGTTTCCCCTTTGTTGGGGCAGTCCATAACAAACAACTTCATTTTGTGATGATGACTGATGCTAAACATCTCTGAAATCAGGTCTCTTTGTAACTTTTTTGTATAATATTAATAGATCAATATTACTTAGAAAAAAAAAGATAGCTGACCATTATCATCTCAGAGATACAACAGTCCCCTTTATCATTGGTTCTCTATGTTGGGTGTTTTTGTCACGGATCTAGAAATAGTTTATGGTTATCTTTTGTAGAGATTTGTGGATATAGATTCCACTTAATAATATTTTACTGTAAGGGGAAGTTGAACTAGACTCTATATTAAAGAGTAGCTATTCCCCATCTGTTTTCATGGTTGGATTGATAAGGCAAACCCCTTTTAACCCTAGTTGAACAACATGTAGGAGGTGAAATGAAGGCACACACATTATATTTCCATTTGGAGGGTTTTACCATTTAAATCCCATTGTCCTTTGTGAGTTTGCTATTTGTTGTGATCTTATGACTACAAAAATTCAAACATGGTATAGAGCGATTTTAGGGTGAATTTTGATCAATGATTAGGATTGATATTTGACTTACTCATATCAAATACTTTCAGATATGTCCAAACATATATGAAAATAGACTTAAGGTGCCCTTTGACTTTGAGCTTGAAGATATATTGGTGCTGTTTAGATTCCAATATTTTGGAGCCTTTTGGAGTTGATCAGACTGTATAGTTGTGTTTAGATTGGTTGAATTAGCCTACGATACTTTAACTTTTGTCAAAAATGTCGTCCAACTATTATGGATTTGCCGAATTTTGTCTGCTCATTCTCAATCCTACATTTTCTATAAGGTGCTTTTTGAAATTCTTTTTTCTACAAAAATAGGATAATTTTTTTAAATGATGAGGAGTTCTCATTTGGTTATGAGATATAATGAGGTTGAGTTAGCTAGAGGTTGTGGGTTCATAACCCATTACCTCCATCCCTTGTCATCTTTTTTGTTGATAAAGGCACATGGACCTCTTTGAAGTGACACATGGCAACTTTCACAATGACATGGCAACAATTGAATATCTATGCCACTGCATCACTCAAACTGCAATGCCAAGACACCAAGTGCCATGTCAACAAACCTACCATTAGTCCAACACGATCTGTCACATAAAATGTTCGCATTGCTGCATCATCAATTGACATGTGGTACTTTGGAATACTACGATGTGGCACACTACTTGTTTGCCACACTAGTTGTTAACTTTCTATAAAACTCTGCAACTACTTAGTGAATAACTAAAAACAAGGCAACCAAATACTGAAACCAAATTTACTTTCACCAAGATACAAAGTTTCTTACCTTATGGGCAGCGGAACAGGAACACAGAGCTAAAAACACATCACACAAATTGACATGCTTGTTTACCCAGGAAACCCAAATGGGAAAACCTGCTTTCTTTGTTGTAGTATTTTATTGATTGAGCTTGAGCAAATGAATCTCTTACAAGGCAATCTGTCTCACTGAGAACACACTCGTTCTCTTGCTAAACTAGCTTGGACTCACCCTACCAACCCTTGATCCTTGCTCCTAATCCTTTGTGCACTTCTTGCCCTATTTCCTTGCACACTAGCCAATCTCGTTGCATACAAAATCTCCTATTTTGTTACTCACTAGGCTCCTATTTTTGTGCACACTTGGCCTCCTATTTTGTAGCACAAATCTGCTGCCAAAACTTGTGGGCTCTTTCTCCTCAAGGATACACACACCACAACAAAGAATTGTTCTCACTAAACTTGTGCACATAAGAATAAAAATCCTAATGCCCTCATCCTTCCTTTATAGATTTGATCCATGCTAAATTAGGCTAGTACAAATTTAGAACTCGAGTGGTTGATTGATAAGTTAACTGAGAGTGAAGTCTTTCTCTCTCCAATCAACACTGGAGTCATAACTCTTTCTATCTGAACTCGTAATTGCCACCCAATCCTGTAGTTAAATTGAAGAAGGGTCCACATAACTCATCCTCCAACACTATGCATGAACTGAAGTCTAACTCACGATTCACATCATGCTAAGAGAAAGGTCTTTTTGGCTAAGGCAAAAGCAAGAGAAGACCTTCCACACTACAATTTTCAACACTCCCTCTTAGCTAGGAAGGGATTTTGTACAACTCCTAACTTATCTATGAAATATATGAAACTGCCCCTTGCCAATGCCTTGGTCAAATATTTGTCGTTTGCTCCTCTATTGTAATGTATGGTAGCTTCACTATCCCTTTTTGCACACAATCGCTGAGATGATGATACCTGATCTCGATATGCTTGGAGCGATCATGAAACACTGGATTCTTAGAGAGCTTAATGCAACTCTGGTTGTCACAATAGTCTCCATCTCCTGTTTAAAAAGTCCCACAAGCAACTTCCTCATCCAGATAGCCTCACACGCTGCCAAACTGGTAGCCATGTACTCGACCTCTGTTGAACTGAGCACAATTGATCTTTGCTTCCCGCTGTATCAGGAAAGAACTGCTGACCCAATGCTAAAGATGCCTCCTGAAGTACTCTTCCTATTTGTGGAGCTCCCTGCCCAATCCGCATTTGTGAAGCTCTTAAGCCTCACACCATCAACCTGATTGTACCATAATCCATAATCCACTGTGCCTCTGAGATACCTCAAAACATGCTTCGTAGCAACTCAGTGAACTCTAGTTAGCTCCATAATGAACTGACTCAATTGGTTCGCTGCAAAACAAGTATCAGGTTGTGTGTTGACCAAGAACGTCAACGACCCAATGAGTTGCCTGTATAATGTAGCAATCTACTCGCTTTGCTCTGCTAGCATCCACCTTCCTCTAGTATGTGACTAGGGGTGTAGTGACGGGCCTGCAATCCTGTATGTGAAACCTCTTGAAAATCTCTTGTGTACTTGCCCTGTCTCAAGAAGATCTCCTCATCACCCTGCCATACCTCTAGCCCGGGGAAATAATGCATAAGCCCTATATCCTTCATCTCAAACTCCCTTGCAAGTTTTGCCTTGCAGGCCTGGATCAAGTTGTTTGCTCCAGTCAATATAAGGTAATCAACATAGAGCACTAGGATGAGCGGAAGCCCTCCAACCATGATGTAGCATAGGTTGGGATCGTCCTCACTCTTAGTGAAGCCCAATCCTCGAAGGTAGTTGTCAATAGAAGTGTACCATTCTCTTGGAGACTGCTTAAGCCCATAAAGAGCTCTCTTCAGCCTACACACATGCGTGTCTCTACTGAACTCTTCAAACCCCTTTGGCTACTCCATATAGATCTCCTTCTCAACCTCTCTATTGAGGAATGCTGTCTTCACATCCATCTAGTGGATCTTCCACCCCATCTGTGTTGCAAGTGTTAGAATCTTCCTGATGGATGAATATCGTGCTACTAGGGCAAACGTCTCATCATAGTCTATGCCCTCAACCTGTGCGAAGCCCTTGGCTACAAACCTGGCCTTGTACTTCTCCACACTCCCATATGCTCCATGCTTCACCGGTGACAAAAATGAAGAAGTTTCTCGGCTTAAAAACCATAGTGAAAAATTAAGACGCAAATTTGAAACTTAAGAAGGATAAGAAGTCATTAGAAAACAAGGTACAACAACTTATCGAGAAGGAAGCATCAAATGTAGGAATTCAAGTTGACGAAAAAACAACAGATACCGATCCAGTGAATGTCACAACTCAGGAAGAAAACAAGCAAGTTGAAGAAATACAAACTTAGATGTTGCAGTTCAGATGATTAACATGCCAAGTGAAGGTTTTGTAACCAACTCAACAATATCGTCCCCTGAAGTAAATCAAAAAATTTCCACAGACTTAATAAGGGAATGTCAAACCAAAATATTTCCCTATCGGCATCCGAATCATGAGAGTAGACAACTCAACCATGCTACATATCGGGACCATTCAGAACAAAAACAACACACTGATGTTCCAGGGAAGAGTGATGTAACCTCAATCCAACCATATGATGTCAAGTCGTTACAAAATTCTAGTGATTAGAATATTACACAAAAGATTAATTTAGGCTGGTTTGATCCCTTCTCATTGCGACAATTTTGTTTTTCACTTAGAAGATCATATCAACATGTATCGACAAAGATGACAGTTCTGAGACAGAAAGACATTCGAAGCCAAAAAAGAGATCAAGTTTTTTTTTAACAAGCTTTGAGGACAAAGCTTTTTGAGGAGGAAGACAATGTTATGAATAAATATATAGGAAATAATGTAAAACAATGTAAATAATAATAATCATAAATAATGATTAGTTAATTAGTAATTAGGTCGAAGAGTCATGTCTAAATGAGACATGACTCTCCGTGAAGAGACACGTGCTTGGTATATAAGCAAGCCTGTCACTCTCATTGTATCATCATTCTTATTCACACATTTAATATATAATATTTGTATCCTCATGGATATCTTTATATCCCAAGTCTTCTGGAGTAATTAATCTGTAGAAGGAACTTTGTTTGCTTCATTTGGTATTAGCGCTGTTCGATCCTCTGGGCGCTCCACCGCTGCATAGATACTCGTTCACTGATCCAGGACCTTGGCCATAAAATCGTCAACTTTGTTGCCATCGTGACTGAAACATTCACTACAGCAAGCTTGGAGTTTCTCTATTGTTGAGTTCATCAGCGGCAATTTTGGATTTTTTTATCTTTCTCCAAATGCTTCTCCTTCAGGTCGACTCCCCTTCATGTCGGCTCATGGATGAAAAAACATGTCTTTTAACGCTAGGTCAACCACTATAAATATAGCACATGTCCTCATTTTGGCACCTGCTCACAACAACACATTCTCTCTCTTTTGTTTGGTTCATTCACATCTGAGGCAACAAATTCTTCTCACACGTGCAAAAGGTGGACTGGGTATCTCTGTTCTTTTGCGTTGACTTTTCTGCAGTGACCTTTGACCAACTTTGACCAAGGCTTATTTGGCACTATTTTGCTGTGATTTTTGTGGAGATCTCTCTGTTTGGGCAGGTCGCACATTCTAGCATAGGAACTGAGGCTTTTGGTGAAGTTTGACCTGTGTTGACCGCAGGGTCTGATCTCAGGTTGACCGCACAGTTGACTCTGTGTGACCTCATTTGACTGCATTTTTTGTGGGTTTCTCTCTGTTTTAGCAGGCCACATTTATTGGCACAGAAACCGAGATTTTTTGGGTAGGTTGACCTGCGTTGATGTAGGCCTGTGTTGACTGTTTGACTGCAAAGCAGACTTTCAGGTTGACCGAGTTTGACTGCTCCTTTGATGACTGTTTTTGCTGCTCGTTAATCTCCAAGGAAGGCCGAATTGTCTTGACCTTGACCGAGCTCAAGGAGGACACTTTTACTGTTGCGTTGACAGCTGTTGACTTTCTGGTTAGGGTTGTTTGACTGTTGTTGACTGAGAGTAGAATTGCAGATTTTGATTGGGCAATCTATTTGACTAAGGACTGGTATTGGATCATCTATTGTACTCTATTGGATATTCTCTCCCTGCTGAACATTTGATATTTGATAATAAGAAGGATTGATCAACGGTTTTCCCCATCTGGGGTTTTTCCTTGGCTTGTGCCAAATTCTTGTGTTCTCTTGTCTTGGCTTGTCTTCCGCATTTGTTTGTTGTTCTTTCTACAATTCTTGTCAATGTGATAATGGTTTATGTGATTGCTAATGGAAATGAAATGGAATTGTTAATTGGGCTAATATGGAACATTGAAGTAATTGTCCTAAGCAAAGAACATGTTAACTAAAATTAACATGGCTTCAAAGCTCAGGTGAAGACAAGCCCAAGCAAGAGAGAAAGCAATCATCAAGAAGTTTGTTGACAAGTCTCCATGGCCTCCTCCCTCTTCAACGATAAGTCAACATGAAGTATTGAACTATGAGGGAACCTTTGCAAACTCTTATTGCAAAGAAAAAAAAAACAAACAAGCTATGTTGCAAGTCCTAGCAAGGAAAGAAGATTACTAAAGTAAGGTTTCATCACATCAAGAGACATTGGCATACCTAGGATCGAGTTCCTAGAAGGAAAAGAATCCAAAATATGGGCATAATTGCAAGCCCTAATCACAAAGGTAAGGCCTTAGGACTGTGCATAAAATTCGTAAGGTTTTGAGAACCTAAATGCTATGTTCTCAAGGTCCAAGAGGTTGGTTTCATAACTTATGGAGGACGTCATGGCCGTGGAAGAAACCAGGTCCCAGATAAGTCTACTGCAGAACTTGACAAGGAGCTGGAAAACTATCATACTGAAGCCATCTTATCTCATCTTCTGATCTTATACTTCTCTTCTACTGAAAGAAAGATTTGCAGTTGTAATCCCATTTCTACAAATAAGATCCTTCTATCAAGTATTTGTGAAAGCTGTAAGAGAAAAAGATTCTTGAGAAAGCTTTCTTTGCATTATTAGATATTTGCCAGAGCAGTCAGTCACTCATCAATCAATGCTTGATTTCTCATCATACCTAGTTATCGTGCACTTCTACTTTTGTTAGCTTGGAAGTGAGATTATAAATGTTCTAGCAGCATTTGAAACTGATGTGTTCTCCATTTGTTATTCATGGGAAGTACGGATCGGGTAGTATATCTGGCCACGTAGCATTTGTATTTTACTGGCTACCATTAATTTCCAGCCAATGATAATTGACCTGATGCTGAGAAGTAAAAAGGTTATTGTGGTAATGTTATAAAATCCAAATGATCTTGTATGCTTTATGCTACAATGAGACTAGACCTGTGTAGGTTACTAATATATCAAAGGTCTTCTTCTTTTGAAGGAGGAAGTCGCAGTCCTAAAATCATCTGAGCTTGGTCTATCTCTTAAGAAGCCAACCTTGTGACACTCAGTCTGAGCATATACATTCTCCAAGTCTGGACAGTATGACAAGAATCTATCCTTAGTATTTGGCATACATGTGTTGTTTTTTTTGAACTATATATATTTGAAGTCTAAGCACACTTATTGGCGTTTTGAAAAAGCCCTAACTCAGAACATCTTGTAGTCATACATCTTTTGGAAGGTAGATTGATCATTCTTGAAGAAAAGCTACAGGCTTCAAGCAGTGGAAGTATTTGATATTTTTGTAATAAGAGATAAGAACGGCATTAGTCCTCTTTCAGTGTTGAAAAGAAACAGTCTACTTGAAATTTTCCATACAGTGATTTATCTTGAAGACCTGTAGTAGAGCAAGGATACTATTGAAAAATAATCTTGGCAAAGATCTTGGATCTCTATCTCTAGAAAGGAGGAAACTACAATACAGTAACAGATAAAAAAAGCAACGTTGCAGTAATCGTTATCAGGATATTATCGGCGAGGGGAAAAAATTGGAAAAAATCGTAAAAATCGGGAAAAAATCGGTAAAAATCGGGAAAAAATCGTAACATACAAAAATATTTAATTTTTTTAATATCTAAAGCATCTACAACATAAAATAAATACATTGACACATAAATATGATAAAAGAACTAATATATAAGATGTTTAAAATCATTTCTAGTGCTACATCACACATAACAGTGAATCATGTCTTGAATAGTAAGTCCTGACTCATGACTCCCAACTCAGCCTTAAAATATCAACAAAAAATATAATAATGTATCTCATGAGTCATAATGTCATATATAATGAAATGAACCAAATAACTAAAGTCTAATACTACTGATTTCCTTTGCCCCTCTTGCGAGAAAACGCAATAGCTTTCCCTTTCCCTCTAGATGTAGATGCTAGTGGAGTTGGCAGTGGACTCTGCTGTGCTCTAGAAGCTGAAGAACTAGGAGCTATAGGAGGTAGACCACGTCCTTGACTGGTGGCAGGGGTAGCCCTAGTAGGTGGTGTCACCTCCTCCTCCTGTTGCTCCGTCTCCTCCTCCTCTTCCTCCTCCCCCTCCATTACCTCCTGCTCTAACCAATCATCAGCGAACTCCACGAGAGGCCTCTCAGGCTCAACCCTCCATGCAACAGTGGTGTCAATCCCATCCAATGAGATGGCCTCCATATCAGGTATCCTCTCAAGTTGCCTCACCCACAATCGAAGATTGTAGTAGATGTAGACCATGTCATTAAGTCGCTGGGACTCCAACTTGTACAAAGATCATGAAATAATAATTATAAAAAAATACTGTTTAATGAATTCAAAAAATTATTTGGAAATTTGCAATATTTTAAGTGGTAACCTATTGTGCTTTTTGTTGTGTATTTTTTCAAATACACTCCAGTTGCGTTCGCATCCTGAGGAGCTACATGTTTGGTTGAGGATTCGAATGGCAAGCTTTTGCAGAAGGGGTACCCTGGCACTATACATTCTTCACCATGCATCTACAACAAAATTACAAATAAAATTTTAAATAAACATAAGAAAAAAAATGAAATTTGAAAGTTGAAGCAAAGTATGAAGTTATGAACTTGAAGAGACAATGAAATTCGAAAAAAACTAAAAAATACCTGGTATTTTAGTCGTCCTATCAGTCACAGCTATGTCAAAGCCAAATGTGCCACTTGCCATCTTGTATGTCTCAATTTCTTTGGAGATTTCTGTACGTTCTGCTGGAGATTGCACCATCCTCTGAACACAGGTTAAGAATCCATCCATGATTTCAGCATCAAATATAAACCCACATGGGTAAGAAAATGCGGGGTTCAAGTAGATCCCTGCAGCATGAATGGGGCGATGGAGTGTGTTGTTTCATCATTCATCAATCACTTCCCATTGGAGGAGTTGTCTCTGAAACCCCTCATTTCCCTTATTATCATAGTAGGCCCAAATGGATTCTTTCGCCTTGTCCATGGCTTCATACAGATAGCCCATTGCAGGCTTCTCACCATCAATTAATCGAAGAACCTTTACCAAAGATTCAGTAACGGTGCACACCTCCTGCACTCTTGCCCAGAAGTCTTCTTGGTATGAAACTAGTCTGCATATGGCCTCTCCCTCTGGTTTGTGGCTCATTGTCAAAGCATGCCACTCCTTTGAAAGAAACATTCTCTTCACATCCCACATAGAATTCAAGAGGGATTGAAGAGATATGAAACTGGTGGCAAACCGTGTAATGGCGGGGCGCACCGGCTCTTTGTTGTTGGTGAATTTTCTCATCAACTAAGCACAGAGGTATGATTATATATAAATTTTGTAATGCTTTTTGATGACTCAACAATATCTTTGACAAAAGAAATTTTCCTCGTGTCCTCCAACATCAAATCAATACAATGTGCAGCACAAGGTGTCCAAAATAAAGTAGGATGCCTCTCCATAAGCATCCTGCCACAACAACATAATTTGCAGCATTGTCCGTTATGACTTGGACAACATGTTCTGCACCCACCTCCAAAATAAACACATCTAGCAAATCACATAAAGTTTTTGCATCTTTGATATGTGAAGATGCATCAACAGATTTGATAAACATAGTCCCCTTGGGACAACTAACCAAGAAGTTTATAAGGGTTCTCCCCATTTGGTCGGTCCAACCATCTGACATCACAGTGCATCTTGTTTGTGCCCATGATGCCCTAAACTCCTCCAATTTTTTGGTGTAGTCAACCTTTTCATTTTGAAGAATCCGGCTTCTAAAGTCATCATAAGAAGGGATTTTGTACCCCGGGCCAATAGTTGCAATAGCATCAACAATAGGCTAGAAAAATGGATTATTCCTTGCAACGCTGAAAGGAATATCACTCCAAAGGAAAAATTTGGCCAACAACTTGTCAGCTTGTTCTTTCTCAGTTTTTTTAAGCATTGAAGTGATAGATGGCTGTGAACCAGGCGTGGTTCTAGGAACAAAAAATGATGAGGCAGCTACCGGGTTGGTTGTAGATATTGATGCTGAAGTAGAACCAGTGCCACTTGTTCACCTGAGTCTAACACAACCTTTGTTAGTTGCTTCTTCATTTCTGCTTTGGCCTCTTTATTGTGCTCTAAATTTTCCAATGATCTCATGGCTTTTCGGTTGATTTTAGGATTTGTATTTGTGCAAGGCCTTACATCAAATCCAGAGATTTTTGCAAGGTGATATTTCAATCTGTAAACACCCCCTGACATATGCTGCGCACACAACTTGCAAGACAAGTTTATTCTATCAAACCCTCCATCAGGTTCACCAAATTCCCACAGAGAGTCCAATTTTCTTGTCATGTTTGTAACTTGGTTGAACTCTAGATTCTTGAGTTTTAAATTTGTAAGATTAAGTTTGACTTTGAACTTTGAACTTTGAAGTTGAATGGTGATTCAGTGAACCTATGGCAAAATAAGGATTACAATTTACAAGTTACAAACTTACAATTTACAAAAACTAAAAAAAAATTACATACATGAGTAACATGACAAACACATGGAATTTTTGACAATTTAAGTTTTTAACAAACAAAATGAAAAATCAAATGACAAAAACCCCATCAAGATTCAAATCAATTCAAAAATATTTGATAACCCATTGAATTCTTTTGATAAACAATGGGTTATCTAGATTCCAAACCCAACCAAAAACATAAAAAAAAACCAAAACAAAGTTACAAAACAGAAAATTTTGGTGCCCATACCGGTTTGATGAAGAAAATTCGTCTCCTCCTTAGTTCTCAATCCGTTCTTCTCCTCCAATCAGCGGATTCAGCTCCCAAACGACCAAGCTTTCTTTGCCAGGTCACTCCAAAACCCCGTCGCTGTCGGCGTGCCCCTATCTATGCAAATGATTTTCCAAAAATCATGTTTTTTGCTCTTATAAACGCGCTGTTCGCATGGCCCACGATTTTTTCCAAAAAATTGCCGTTATTTAAAAAAATTGCCGAAAAAAAACTTTGTAATTATCGCGCGATTTTATCAGTGAAATTTGGAAATCACGATTTTTGCAACACTGGAAAAAGGAGAGACCTAAAGTTCCTTGAAGAAGAACCTTGAGAAGTAATAGTCTCCTAGATTGAAAAGTCTCTTTAAGTGTCTTGAAGCTAGCATGTTGTTTATGTCCTAAAGTTTTCAAGCAAGAAAAGCAACAACCATACTATATTTTGTTTAAAGGAACACATGGAGAAGCAGAGTACATCAGTAGGTCCTATCAGAATTTGGATAGATCTATGATATCCCTATTTGGAGACTCATTGGAAGTCAGTCTTGAAGATGGCAGAGGATCAACAAAGATTGTAGTACCTTTATGAACATATTTTGGCTTTGAAGTCTTCACTCTTAAAGAAGCAGAAAAAATATGGTGGTAAAAGTTACAATATGAACAACTTTGGGAGTTTTCTCTTTTGAGAGCAAGTACATGGCATCTTGTAGCAGGCCCTTGCAACAACCCTTATGATCATGAAGGACAGAGGTATGTAAACGCTAAGGTATGTATAATATTTGTTATTTCTGTTTTAGGGTCTGAAATGAAAGAAGGTTAGATGTTTATATGATAGAAGGGTTTATTAGTCTTGATAACCCTAGATGGTTCATGAGAAACCCTAGCCAAATAAAAACCACAACCCTATTTCGCTAGTTCCCTTATGAGGACACTATCTCAGGATTTCTAGGGTTTGTGAAGAATCTAGGCATATATGATAAACCCTCTTAATGATTGATGAGGATGAGGTCTAAGGTTTGTATTTAACAACCTTAGGATTCCAGTTGCATGGAAACCCTATATTGCTATTTTGATCTCATGCTTATATTATCATATATTGTGCTTGGTAGTGCTTGTCAGTAATCATTATAGATACCTCCTAAAGAAAGCATTGTAATGATTGATGAGGATGAGGTCTAGGGTTTGTATTTAAAAACCCTAGCATTCCAGTTGCATGGAAACCCTAGATTGCTATTTTGATCTCATGCTTTTATTATCATATGTTGTGCTTGGTAGTGCTTGTTAGTAATTATTATAGATACCTCCTAAAGAAAGCATTGGAAGGAGGGAACTGTGAGGACCCTGATTTTGGTTGGATCATTGGGCATTTTGATATGGATTTTATGAAGAATGGTCATATGGGTACAAATGCCTGGATGAGAAGTTCCTCCTTAGAATAGATTGGGTGCAGTCATCTAGCAATGAAGAAATAAAGCAGCTGTTTTGGATAATCTCGCAGGAGGATTTCTTCACCTTGATTGAAGAAGGACCATGATGTTTCTTCAGAGTTTTTCTCTCTGATTTGAAGCAAGCTAAAAGTTTGCTGATTCAGTTGCCACATTGCACATTGTTGAAGGCTAGACGATCAACTAAAGTAAGACTTCAGAGGGAGCTATAGAATTCCTGGTAGAATGGCTTGATGACTCTTCTTGATCAATGATTATTACAATAAGGAAGACCATGTCAAAGAACGTTGATGAAAGCAAGACAAGACAACTGATTATGTTTTGGTGACTTTGATGATGATTCAATATATTTATGTTACCTGAGAAGCTGCATGGAAATTATATGATTATGATGGATGATCTTGGCATGTGGACCAAAGGATCAATGATAGGAATCGTAGCAGGTTGCAGATAGCTCGATGGTTATGTTTTGGGCAAGATCACTTTTCCGATGTTTAGAGGGAGCTATGGTCAAGCTATGATGATTGGTTTGTGAAGATGCAACTATTGATAATGTATGTCTAACAGATGATGATCCTCTCATTTATCAATGTAAGAGGGTGTTGACTTTTTAAAATTTAAGATAAAAGACCTAGCCTTGATGCACTACTTCCTAAGATTAAAGGTCTGATAAAATGGAGACACTGCTAATCTAGATATAGTCAACTTGTGGTGGCCCTAATTAGACATATGCCTTGCTATGAAGACTCTAAGACAATTTATGGTTAAGCCTCATATATTGGATAACTGCTTATTATAGACTGAGATACACTGACGGGAATTTGAGGCGACATAGATATTCTGATTCTGGCTAGGTTGGCAGTATGGTGGATAGAAAGGAGCACGTCTAGATGTTGCTTCTCTTTGGGATTTGCTTCAATTCTTGGATGAGTAGGAAGCAGAAATCGATTGCTCTAAGCATCGCCGAGGCTGAATATATTGCAGCTAGTATGGGCTATTATGAAGCGATTTGGTTGAGGAAGCTCTTTAGTAAGCCATTTGAGCATTTGTTGGAAACCACCATTGTATGTTGCGATAATCAGAGTGGGATTTGCCTTTCAGAGAATCCCTTGTTCCACGATTGCTCCAAGCTTATTGGAATTAGGTACCACTTTATTGGAAAGACCCTACTATGAGGGTCCCAGTTGAACATTGAGCTCTAGGAGCTCTTGGGGGCCTGGGGTACTTCTTGGAGCTATGTGTCACCATAGGGTGAGTGGTTCACCTTCCCCTATGGTGGTTGACATGTGTGTAGGGTGAGTGGTTCACCTTCGCCTGTGATACCCCATGATGATATAGGTGAGCATAGGGTGAGTGGTTCACCTTCCCCTATGGTGGTTGACATGTGTGTAGGGTGAGTGGTTCACCTTCCTCTATGATTGATGTTATATGTATAGGATGAGTGGTTCACCTTCTCCTATGGCATATGAGCAGGATGAGTGGTTCACTTTCTCCTATGGATGACCAAACGTACATCCTACCCATGTAGTCTGAGACTCATGGGAAGTACCTCCCATTTGGCCAATGAGTTGGGAAAATGGGACTCATGGGAAGTACCTCTCATTTAGGCAATGAGTTGGGAAAAGAGGATATGGACCATAACATAACAGATCAAGGCATCGTGTATTGCCATACTCCCTATGACTAGGATGCATGATGTTCGACAACTTGATCTCTTAGGATCAAGTCCGATTGTGGCTCTACCCGTGGTTGTGTGGATTGACTTTTGTCAGTGGAGAGTGGCAAGGTCTTGTGACTCACTCTTGATCGATTCTTCTTATTATCTATATCAGTGTTCAACAGAGTTGAGATGAGATGCAAAGATGGTTCATGATGACATGATGGTATGATGATCGATGGTCAGATATTGGCAGGTGGAATTCTCCTTAGTTGAGAGGGAGTGTTAAGGTTGGCAACTAGGGATCAATTCCCTCATTTTGCAATTCCTTTTTTGATGGCACTCTTCACCCTTTAAGAGCTCTTGATGACATCATTCATCATTGGGAATTTTGGATTTTTTTTGTCATTCTCCAAATGCTTCTTCTTCAGGGTGACTCCCCTTCATGTCGGCTCATGGATGAATACATGTCTTTTCACCCCACGTCAACCACTATAAATATAACATATGTCCTCATTTTGGCACCTCATCACAACAACACATTTTATCTCTTTTGATTGGTTTGTTCATATCTGAGGCAACAAATTCTTCTCGCATGTGCAAAGGGTGCACTGGGTATCTTTGTTCTTTTGTGTTGACTTTTTTGCAATGACCTTTGACCAGCTTTGACCGAGGCTTATTTGGCACTATTTTACTGTGATTTTTGTGGAGATATCTCTGTTTGGGCAAGCTGCACATTCTGGCACAAAAACTGAGGCTTTTGGTGAAGTTTGACTTGCATTGACTGCAGGGTTTGATCTTGAGTTGACCGCAAAGTTGACTCTCTGTTTGACCTCATTTGATTGCGTTTTTTGTGGGTTTCTCTCTGTTTCACCCATAGTATTCAAAACCGGCCGATTTGAATCGTAAATTGGTCACACCGATTCATTAGCCCAGGCCATCAAACCTCTTGAAAAACTTGGTTATTTGAGTAGCTCATCGGTTTTGTTGTCTGACTGGTTCCATCATAAACCGACCGACTTAGGATAGAACCGACTACTTCCATCATAAACCAGCTGGTTTATTGCCAGGCCAACTACAAAGCCCACATAATGAAATTTGGTGAGTTTTGAAGCCGTTTTGAAGGAAATTTGGGGTTGTTTCCCTCCAAAAACAACCCGTCCAAGAAAAGCATGCCTCCCCTCTCATTTGCCTCACACATCTCAACCCTAGTAATGTTGGGAATCAATGGTAATGTTAAATTCTAAAGTAAAAGTGACATTTCCTTATTTTTCATTTTCATCCTTAAATTTTTTAACATTACCATGAAATGCCTCAGGATGTTTGTGTTGATTTGGGGTAGCATCGGATGTGCTCTAAGCCTCAAATTTTGTAGGGAGGCTTGGGCACATGCATTCCAAAGAACCCAAAAACCGTTTTGGGAAATTCCACCCAGAGACGATTATATTAAAATAATTAATATTTTTAATGGAGCTCCTAAGTCTAAACTTAGGAAAATTAAAATATTAATGGGTATTAATCTAATTGTGGGTGAATCTTCTAGATAAAGATGAAGATCAAGTCAAAATGATCTGAGCCTTTGATTAGGAGTTAATCTAGGCTGTTGGTTGTCCAATAGGAAGATATAAGAAGGGGCTTGAGGGTCATTTGGAAAACATACCGAGAGATTAAGAGATCAAATTTCTGAAGTGAGATGTTCTCAGGAGGAAAATTCTAATCGAAGAGATCTTTTGCAGTAGATGGGCAGGGACAGTGATCCGGAGGAAGATTTCTAGATCTGAAGAGGCAGTAGCAAGAGGCTGAGTTATTCCCAGTGCAGGAACGCGCGAGTGCGAGAACTCGCGAGTGTAGGATCTCGAGAGTGAAAGAACATGTGAGTGCAGGAACTTGCGATTGTAGGAATGCGCGAGTGCGGGAACTCGCGAACGTGCAAGTATAGGAATGCATGAGTGCAGGAACGTGCAAGTATAGGAACGCGAGTGGATGCAACATGAGTGCAAGGTTTCTCAGGGAATGTCTCTGCAAGATTTTCTTGCTGTTTGGATTGCCAGTTGGGCATCCATAGATGTACTCAGATTTCACTGCTGCATAATAAAATAAAACCCTCACTACTGCACCGGTTTTCCCACATTGGGTTTTTCCGGGGACATTTGTCCAAAAATAACGTTGTCCTATGTGTTTGTATTTCCTCGCTCAATTTCTATGTTTCAGAATCATATTTATTTTGGTGTAGGCTGCTTCAGTAATTTACTTCAATGTTTCAAGAAGAAATCTGAAATAAGTTTGTAATGTAATTTACGATCTAGGTGAAGTAGATTCAGTTGGTTGCAGTAAGATTCTTGGGATTGTTAGATCTAGGAATTTTCACATGGTACTAGAGCTGTTGATGTGAAGCAGGAAGAGCAAATCTAGAACTGAAGCAAGGGCCAACTTGCTGCAACAAGCAACAGTTTGAATCCCTTGAGGCATTGTGCAGTTCTAGCCAGGAGGGCTATATTTTCGTGGGTGTCTCTCTCGGAGTGAGCTGACGGAGAGGTAAGACTACTGGATCGAGAATTTGCCAAGGCAGAGGGAACCACGCAGAGTATCGGCGTAGAGCTAGAGGGAAGCGGTTTTCTGCAAACTAAGTGTTGGGCAGAAAAGTTGTTGCAAGAAAGAAGCAGATCGCATAGTGAGGGAATACTTCCTCAATGATTTCTTGTCGAGGAAATCAATATTTCTCATTTGTTGTGAAACAGAGGAGCAATAGACTTACCATCTCCATCAGGGAGTGCGTAAGCCAGCCTAGAAGCTACGCAGTAAGGAGAAAGAGGGAGCTGTTCGACAGTTTTTGGATGTGTTGACCCTGCCGCCCGCACCTACCTACTAGTTAGCGAGAAAAGCCTTCAACCCCACAAGGTGTGGTTGGTGGCAGGGAACTCAGAGAAGGGGCTGTCACACTGATCCCAACTCTCTCCGTTTTAGCTATCTCCTAGGCTAGCTAAGGGGGGTGGTCCCTAAAAGGAAAGTTAAGCTAAAAGCTAAGATGTAAAGTTCTAGGAGAATTATTTGAGTTAAATAAGACTGTCAATCTGAGATCTAAAATCAAAACGTGATATAAGCAATAGCCATTAACCATACGATAAGCATGAAACACATAAATGACCAGTGCCTTCAAAACGTTGCTCTTTCAAAAATGAAAAGATTTTTATTTGTATTTCTTTATATGCTCAGAATGAAAACAAATGCTTTTAAATGAAAGGAGACAATTTTGTGATAACTTTTCAAAATAGAAACTAAGCTAAGGGCTCAAGAGACTCCCTCCTGAGTAGATCTTTTTGATGTCTTATGAGATTGCTGGCTTGAACAGCATGTGGGACCCTTGATATCGTTGGAGGTGACTGTTCCCGCCGATGAAGTCCTCACACTCCAATAAAGCTGGCAACTCGTCCCTTGAAAACACAGAAAACACTTGCAAACGAATTGTTAGTGCACAAGAGATTTGGCATATAGAGACCAAGTTGAGCTTGTCATTCAACCGAGAATGGACAAGCTGCAACAAGTGTACAAAATATACCAAGCCCAGAAGAGATTTGAGATAGCTGCAAATCTCTCCTCCCTAGACAATAGTGCCTTCAGGCAAATGCACACAGAAAAACAACTAGATAGCAAACGAAAATAAAATGAATATCAAGCGACACAGGTATACCTCATGTACCAAAGCATGCACCACAAGAGAAGCTAGTAACCCCAAAGACTTTTATTTATTTATGTGAAAGCTGAGTCAAAATCCTGCAGAGTCTCCGCCAGCCCAATAGCTCGTTCTATGATTATAATAAGAGCCCAAGGCTCATATAAATAGGAAAATGGGAGACAATCCCAAGGCAAATTCCAATGACAAGTGGCAATCAGGTGAAGATCCCAATGAAAAAATGGAATGACAAGTGGCTGCTATGACTGCTGTAGGTTGGCTGTCAATGTTTAAACTGCTGTTTGACTGCCTTAAAAATCTGCGTTAAACGCTGTTTATTGGGTGCCTTTTAAACTGCGTTAAACTGAGCTGTGTTAAATGCATTTGCTGGGCCAGCGTATGGACTGCCCACGTGTGGCTGTGTATGCCCACGTTAATTGGCTGTGGACTTGCTGAGTGTTACCTTTGACTGCTGGAAACCACCTTTTGTTGCCCACGTGTTGCTGACTACTGCGTATTAAACTGCTGTTGCAACCTTAAAATGTTGAGTTGACTGATACGTATGGGCTGCCAACGGACTGTTTGACTGCCGTACGACTGCCCACATAATATTCTTTGCTGAGGTACGTATATTCCTTTTGGAGCTGAGGTTTTAATATTTCCCGTACGGTCTTTTTCCAACATGGATTTTTTTGGCATGGCTGAGCTACGTATATTCTTGAGTGTGTATGTAGAGTGCTGCCCACGTTAATAGCTTAGTTGGCTTGCCAACGTAATTTTTTAGTGGGCTGAGGTGGGCTCCATACCCACTTTATAAATTTACCTTTGCACTTTAATTTCAAATTTGATTTAAATTAAATCAAAAGTTGAACTTTAAGAATTCGATGTGCCTCATAAACTCAACGTGGGCCCTCTTTGACTTTGACCTTTTTTGCTTTGACTTTGACTTTGTTTAACTTTGAGTTGACTTGAGCTGAAACTTTATGAGGTGAGCCCCACATTGCTTGCCACATCACCCTTGATCCTCTGCTTGACTTCCATGTCAAAATTTGACTTATTTTGACTTTGGAAAAATTTATAAATTTTTCCAATTATTCATTTTTTTGAATTTTTTCTTTATTTTTGCCACTGTCACTGGAAAAATCGCCTTTTGAGGGACTCTGAGTCATTTTTGACCCCCAAAGTAGGCTCTAGGAGAATGCTGGGCCTCTGAGGATGAATTTCGACTGGTCATACGCCCTAGACATCTCCTAAGGCCACTTATTTATGCCTTTACATAAAAAATAATTAAAAAATCCCGTTTTGCGGGAAATTTTTAACTATTAAAAAATCCTACTTAGACCTAGCCAAATTCCACGAAACTTTTTTGTGTGATCTAGTATGGTAATATACATCGACCCTAGACACTAAGATGTGTCAGGGGCTCAATCTTCAAACCGTCACCTCGGCTTTGGGGTAAAAATGAGTGAAAAAATCCAGAGAATTATCCGCCTCTGAAAAAGAAGGAATAATTAACCGGATAAAAAAAACACTCCAAGGTGTACTCGTTTGCTGATCGAGTCCCACATCCTAGGCCTGTTACAAATTCAAGAAACATCATACTAGCATCACTTATTACAATTCCCCGCAGGGTGTGGAATCTGGGTACAAAGAAGAAAGATGATGAGAAGATAGAAGGAGAGTTAAAAAACTCTGTTGACTGATGACATCTGATGGTACAAGTGTCCTCTGGATCATCCTTGGGCATGGAGTCTTCACATAATCATCAGGTGCTACTCCAGTAGTCAACAAGCACCACAGGTCTACTACTTGGAGAATAAGGGACCACCCCCTTGTCCATCATATTCCGAGGAATTTATTCATCAAGATGGCACATCAGGATGTTATTGAGCCTTTAGACTCTTAGAGGGCCTTACGACATTCATACATCATTATTTGGCCCCTTGTGGGGATTTCTTTTACATTATGACCTAGTATGGCGGGCTTGTCACCATTATGAGTTATTATTTGCACATTATTTTATCTTTAGGGGGGCATAGGCTAATTCGAACTCATTAGGAGGCTATATATTGATGTTAGATACATTCATTTGTATCATCACTTGACTTGGGATCTCTCTAATCATAGAGAATTTTCGTACTTTTTCCTTGGTGGATATTTTTGGAGATGGATGAATTTTGACGTATGGATTTGGACTA
The DNA here is from genome assembly GCA_000404065.3 of Pinus taeda. Lineage (NCBI taxonomy): Eukaryota > Viridiplantae > Streptophyta > Pinopsida > Pinales > Pinaceae > Pinus > Pinus taeda. The sequence goes on from APFE031723041.1 coordinate 194,048, forward strand.
TTTCTCTTGTCTTGGAGCCTTTTTGAGCAAACTAAATGTTGGTTGGATATACTCTATAACGTTGTAAGTAAATTTTGATGTTATTATTATTGTTGTTGCATATTGCTAAAATTAGGGCTAGTTGTTGCATTGTCGAAATGTGGAATTGAGCATGTTTTAGCTAATTTAATGTTTGGGCCAATGTCATATGAATGAAATGTCCTAGAGATTTATTTATCTCGAGAAGCTTGTGTCATTTGATTTGAAGTATAAATGCTTGAAGTCACTTTTATTTTCTTTCTCTCAACATTGGAATCTTGGACAAAGTTGACTTTCTCGGCCTCCTTGATCATGAAACCAAGATCTTACTTATCATTATCCTTGTCTCCATATCCCCAAGTGAACTAGGCACTGATCCCTCAAAAAGAGTGATCATTTCAACCCTCTTTCAACCATTTTCCCCTTTTTCCCCAAGTCTAGCCCCATTAGGTCACCTAGGGTATCAATTTTCCTAGAATTGACCCATGGAAAAGATTCGATCTACTATAGGCTATTGCGTTGGTGGGTCCCTTCCCTCTCCTCCAAATTTGAGGTAATTCTAACTATGGAATGTTCGGGAATCTCAATCCCTAGATTTAGGATCGAATTGTGCCTAGGCATCCCCAACTCTAGACCCCAATAGAATCAATCCAACCTTTTGAGGAAAGTATTCTTGTTGGTCCTTTCCCCTCACCTTGTCCAGGATAGAAACATCATTGGTGGGTCCCGAATTTGGGCTAGGTCCACTTGGCCCCATGTGGTCCCACTTCTCAATAAAGACTATTTGTCAAGGACCATTTGGGAATCCAATTTTTCCAAGGATTATAGGGATTGAGAAACTTGTTCATAAGCCTATCCTTCATAAGCCTATCCTTTCTCCCTCGACCCTCCAATCCTCACCCCTTATCCCTGGTGAACCAAGTACCTTCCTTAAAGAGCAAGCAAGCTCCATTCTGCACTCCATCCTTGGGAAAGGGTTTTTGGGGTCACTTCTCATCTATCCATTGACATATACTTTACAAGTGAATCCCTGCACTACCTAGACTCCTCCCATCAATAAATGCCCGTGAAGAGCAGAGATACTTAGCTATGGTGACAAAGGGCTAAGCCATAAAAATTCCCCTTAACCTAGTAGTTTCCCTCTTAGGAACCCCTTTAGGTCATGGCGCCTTTGTCAAGGACATGAGACATATGTTTTCTTCCTCGTACGACATATCAACATATCATTATTGGTGAATCCATTAGAAGAACGAAGCCCTAGTTTTTCATTGAACTTTAAGGTTGATGCTTGTAGGGTGAAGCAAGCATTTTTCTACACAGATTTAATTTCAGCTTTGTGACTCCTATATATGTTTCATGTATACCTCAAATCCGTTGTCATTCTTTCATAAATTTCTCGCTTTGGACATTGCTAGCATCCCTGGACATCCTAATCATGTTGCGGGAAGGATGCTATATTGGATGCCCGTGTTTAATGGTGACCCAAGCTCCGCAATTGACCATGTGGAAAAATTTAATGCACATACTTCAAAGGACAAAGTGGTCCACGAGGATGTCCATATGTTGTTATTCTTTAGTTCTCTCTATGGTCATAACTCATGATTGCAAAATCACGAACCTAGGAGCATCTCATCTATTGAGGAGTTCGTTGATGGTTTTCTTACACATTTTCAAGTATGCCCGCATTCAACATTCAAGAGGAAGCCTTCATCGATAATCATCAAGACTCTAAGAATCTAAGTAATGAATGGGAAGATGAGTCCTCCTTGGGTCCACACGATGAAAAGGATGATTTGGAGAACGCATATGCTGGGAAGGATGAATCCATGGAAAGTGAAGTTGAGACTAACGTTACCTTTCTCAAGGACATTATTGTTGATGAGTATCCTTTTGAGAACCTTGAGGAAGGTGATCCCATTAGCCCATTGGAAGATGACATTGAAGATTACTTCCATATTGAAGAAGGGAAATGGGAAATTGTGGGTCCTCAATTTGATTATGCTCCCATTTATGACATCGACAAGAAAGATGAGGTTGAGAGTGGTCTCCCCTTTCTCTCAGGCATTTTTTATGATGACATATCCATCGATACCCTTGAGAAGAAAGATCATTATTTTCCCTTACATGAAAAGGATGATTTTAAGGAGGAAAAACTCATTGAATATAATACTTCAATACCCCCCCCCCCCTTTTCCTTATCCTCTTGTTCATCACTTCAAATCTTCCACGAGTGATTCCCTAGCCCCTTTTCAAATGATCACGATTGACCATGAGCCCTTTCCCTCTTCTGAGTATAATGTCAAGGAAGAACCCCTAATTGAATATACTTTATCTCATCTGACACACCATCAGGAGTATGATCACCCCATAACGTCCCCTCTCCAATATGACCATCACCGTGAAAAATCTATTTGCTGCACTCCTCCTTTACCTCACCCTTCATCCCCCCCTCATCACGACCTTGTGGAATATACAAAGCATAAGATTGTAAGCAATGATTGTGATAGGGAGTTCTTGAGAATGCTCTTTTATTCCACCATTGTGTACTTAGAGGGAAACCCCCGCACTTTTGGATTGACCTATTCTCCTTCTCCTAGGGTTTCCTTTTACCTCGAACAGAGATCATGTTTTCCCACCACCCACCCACTTCACCCCCCATCTAATTATGTCCACATTCGCTTTGGGTTTTGTTTCATGAGTAATCATACTGCCAAGCATATGTATATTGATATGATGATATGTCGGTTGCACTGGCTTTATGATTACACTTAGCATTAGCATTATCATATGCATGTTAGGGTAGGATTGCATGATGATTTTTGCATTGGAACTAACTGCATATGATGTTTCTCGTGATCGATTAGATTGCATTTAAAAATATAAAATAAAATAAAAAATTGCATATTTTATTTCTTGTTAGTTTAAGGGCTAACATTGAGCATAAGTGATCATAAGACACCGTGAAAAGGATGTTGCCCCGTGGCATTGATCTTTGACATGTACAGGTAATAGGTCTAAGGTGACCAAGAGATTGTTGGAGTTCTCGTGACCTCCAGTTTGAGTAGCCTCGTCCACTCCTTCGAGAGATCGCGTCCCATTTGGAGCCAGATGTTACCCACCACTTTGTAGGTGATATCCCCAAGAGAAAAAAATCCTCTATGATGAGCCTCAGCCGACAGCGAGCAGCCCCTTGATGCCTCCTACTAGCTCGTTGTGCCATTTCTCTACCACTTGGGCCAACCATCCCTCACCCACCTGTACTAATTGTATGTTTGAACGTGGGCCTCATGAATATAAAGGTATGTCTTGTCATTTGGTAATTGAGTATTGGGTTTAGTTATCATGGATAATTATGGGTATGGATTGGTGGGGGGATTTGGCACAAAGTTTGGGCTTAGTTTGTGCTCATGTCCCCTTGACCCCTTTTGGTTGTTACCCTTGGATCTTAGGATCTCCTATATTGGCCATTTGGTTCTAGTGTCGTACTACTTGGGAAACCCCAACTTTGGGTGCATGGTCCTGCTCCTTTACCTACACATACTACTCACTTTCCAGTAAGTATACCCAAATTCATCATTTCCCCCACCTGGGTCCACATAGGGCTAGCCTCCCTATCGCCTTTGCCCCCACCTTGGCTCAGGCCTAAAATAATGCCCCAAAGGTTGAAGCAACTAACAAAAGAAGAAAAAGCATAGTTGGCCACATTTAACAACAAACTGTAGCACAAAATGCAAAAGATGGCGGGACAAAACTAATTACCACGTGGGCAAAAGCTGACACGTGACCTCTACCCCATCCATGGCCATCACCCTGGTTCCATATGCCCTATATGAGCCTCCTCTATCATTCAAGAACCCATGATTGTCCCAACCCCTTGAGGGAAATAAACCACCCTACCTCAAAATTGGTAATCACTGCTATATTATACACGTCATGCTCTTGTTCTTCGAACCCCAAGCAGTTAATTAAAGAAAATTCATAAAAGGAAAAAAACATATAAAGAAGGGTGGAAAATTAGAGGCCGAGGCACCTCATGTACCACGACTACTCCCTCCTATACATTATATACCAAGATGTGGGCTGCCCCTTATATAGCTACCCCTATGCCCCATTATGTGGACCAGAGTTGCCCTTCTCATTTCCTATTCCATCTCACCTATTTGTCGCTTGCCACCCCCATTAGAAGGGTGTACCTTGGACATACTATCTTCTCTAAGGGATGAAACCACCTAATTAGGTACTTGGTTAACCCATTATGGAGTTTGGAGACACTAGCACATGCCAAAGCCCATTATGGAAGGGCATGTCATTATGAAGAGTCCACTTTATTATCCATGGTTGGTAAGCTCCATTAACTGATTATTCTAATGATTGATTGTACTTGAAGCCTAGGGGACGCATTGGATCTTATGCAGGAGTGCATGTGGTCTCCATTTAGGTTTGGCTTCCCTATATGGGATCCTGAGCCCCAGAGGTCCCCATTGGCACATGTATGGTGTGCATAGAGAGCCATGGGCCTCACAGCAACATACAACACTCGTTGGATGTTCAGAGACTACTAGCAATCCACTTTTGGGACGATGGTGACATGATTGGTACACTATGCCCAGTAGGGGGCCACAGGAGTCCCACACTCCTGACAAACGCCCCAAACTTGTAGGATGTCATGGCAATATTCATTCCACCACTTGGACCATTGCAAAGGATCTATTGGCATATTTGATCCATATGCAGACCCATGGGGTCATTGATGTGCCTTCAAACCCACTGAGAGCACCACAGGTCTAATACTTGGAGAAAAATGGGCCACCCCCTTATCCATCAAATTCTAAGGAATTTATTCCTCAATATGGCACTTCAAGATGTTATTGAGCCTTTTAGAGGGCCCTATGACATGCATATATCATTATTTGGCCCCTTGTGAGGCTTGCTTTTACATTATGAGCTAGTATGGTGGGCTTGTCACCATTAGGAGTTATTATTTGCACATTATTTTATCTTTACGGGCCCATAGGCTAATTCTCACTCATTAGGAGGCTATATATTGATGTTAGATACATTCATTTCTATCTCACATGACTTGGGATCTCTCTAATCATAGAGAATTTTCACACTTTTTCCTTGGTGGATATTTTTGAAGATGAATGAATTTTGATGTATGGATTTGGGCTATTTATCTTGCCTTATAGCTTTATTGAACAAACGAAATGCTGCGTGGATATACTCTATAATGTTGTAAGTAAATTTTGATGTTATTATTAGGGCTAGTTGTTGCATTGTCGAAATGTGGAATTGAGCATGTTTTAGCTAATTTAATGTATGGGCCAATGTCATATGAATGAAATGTCCTACAGATTTTTTTATCGCGAGAAACTTGCATCATTTGCTTTGAACTATAAATGCTTAAACATCACTTTTATTTTACATTGGCAGAAGTTGACTTTATGGGCCTCCTTGATCAAGAAACCAAGTTCTTCCTCATCATTATCCGTGACTCCATATCCCTAAGTGAACTAGGCACTGATCCCTCAAAAAGGGTGATCATTTCAACCCTCTTTTAATCATTTTCCTCTTTTCCCCCAAGTCTAGCCCCATTAGGTCACCTAGAGCATCAATTTCCTGGGAATTGACCCAAGAAAAAGATTCAATCTCCTCTTGGCTACAGCGTTGGTCAGTCCCCTCGCTCTCCTCCAAATTTGAGGCAATTCTAATGGTGGAATCTCCAAAATCTCAAGCCCTATCTCTAGGATCGAATTGTGCCTAGGCATCCCCAAGGCTAGACCTCAATAGGATCAATTCAACCTTTTGAAGAAAGCATTCTTGTTTGGTCCTTTCCTCTCACCTTGTGCAGGATAGGAACATCATTGGTTGCTACGTTCCATTCCCAAATCTGGGTTGGCTCCACTTGGCCTCGTGTGGTCCCACTTCTCAATAAAGACTATTTGTCAAGGACCATTTGGGAATCCAACCAAAGATTATAGGGATTGAGAAACTTGTTCATAAGCCTATCCTTTCTCCCTCAACCCTCCAATCCTCACCCCTTATCACTGGTGGACTAAGTCCCTTGCTTAAAGAGCAAGCAAGCTCCATTCTTCACTCCATCCTTGGGAAAGGGTTTTCGGGGTCACTTCTCACCTATCCATTGAAAAATACTTTCGCAAGTGAATCTCTGCACTACCAAGACTCCTCTCATTAGTGAAAGTCTGTAAAGTGTAGGGAGACTTAGCTGTGGTAACAATGTGATAAGCCTCCACAGTTGCCCTTAACCTAGCAGTGGCCCTCTTAGGAATCCCTTTAGGTCCCTTGCTGGTTTGAGTGGTAACTTTTTTGGCATCATTGTTTTTTGTTCCTCGTACGACATATCAACATATTATTATTGGTGACTCTATTGGAAGAACGAAGCCCTAGTTATTCATTGCACTTTAAGGTTGATGCTTGTAGGGTGAAGCAAGCATTTTTCTAAGCATATTTAATTTCACCTTGGCGACTCCTACATATGTTTCATGTATACCTCAAATAGGTTGTCATTTCTTTCATAAATTTTTGGCTTTGGACATTTTTAGCATCCTTGGACATCCTAATCATGTTGTGGGAAGGATGCTAGGTGGGATGCCCGTGATTGATGGAGGTCCAAGCTCCACAATTGACCACGCGGAAAAATTTAATGCACATAATTCAAAGGAGAAAGTGGTACACCAAGATGTCCTTACATTGTTATTCTCAAGTTCCCTCTATAGTCATAACTCATGGTTGCAAAATAACGAACCTAGGAGCATCTCATATATTGAGGAGTTCGTTAATGGTTTTCTTACACATTTTCACATATGCCCCGCATTGAGCATTCAAGAGGAAGCTTTCGTCGAGAATCATCAAGGCCCTAAGAATCTAGGTAATGAATGGGTGACTCTTCCTTGAGTCCACAAGATGAAAAGGATGATTTGGAGAACGCATATGTTGGGAAGGATGAATACATGGAAAGTGAAGTTGAGACTAACCTTACCTTTCTCAAGGATATTACTCTTGATGAGTATCCTTTTCAGAACCTTGAGGAAGGTGATCCCATTAGCCTCTTGGAAGATGACATTGAAGATTACTTCCACATTTAAAAAGGGAAATGGGAAATTGTTGGTCCTCAATTTGATTGTGCTCCCATTTATGACACCGACAAGAAAGATGAGGTTGAGAGTGGTCTCCCCTTTCTCTCAAGCATTTTTTATGATGACATATCCATCAATACCCTTGAGAAGAAGGATCATTAATTTTCCTTACATGAAAAGGATGATTTTGAGGAAAAACTTGTTGAATATAATACTTCACCCACCCTTTTCTATTGGGTTGTGTTATATTCTTTCCATGACTAGCCCAAGTAGTTAACTGGGGTTAGAAGGGGGCCAGAGCCCCCCCTTCGTTGCGCCAATTGCGTAGCGTGGGGAGTCACAGGGGGTTTAAGGGGTACAGATAACCCCACTCTATGGGGTCCGGGGGAGCACTCCAGGAAATTTTGGTTTTGGACCCTATGTTAGGTTAAGCGGACCTACCTATGGTTTTGAGCATGGTTTTCGCACATGGTTTTGGACGCGATGGTTTTTGGTCCATGGTTTTGGACATGATGGTTTTCGATCCATGGTATTGGATGCTTCGGCATGTATAAATATGTATTGTAACATTGAAAGAAACATAATGAAAAATCAAGCTCGTAGTCCCGATTTTGGGATCCAGAGGAAAATCTCTGTATATATGTGTTTTATGTGTTATGCTCTCGCATTGTTTATTTTTTGTGTTGTAGAATTCATATGCAAGTAATTCTGTACGTGGTTAAAACCTACTTTTTCCTTATCCTCTTGTTCATCACTTCAAATCTTCCACGAGTGATTTCCTCGCCCCTCTTCAAATGATCCCGAGTGACCATGAGCCCTTTCCCCCTTCTGAGTATAATTTCAAAGAAGAACCCCTCATCGGATATACTTTATTTCCTCTAACACACCCTCAGGATTACGATCACCCATAACCTCCCCTCTCCAAAGTGACCATCACCGTAAGCAATCTAGTTTTTGCACTCCTCCTTTCCCTCACACTTCGTTCCCCCCTCATCATGACCTTGTGGTATATACAAAGCATAAGATTGTAAGCAATGATTTTGATAGGGAGTTCTTGAGAATGATCTTTTATTCCACCATTATGTACTTAGAGGGAAACCCTCATAGTTTTGGATTGACCTATTCTCCTTCTCCTAGAGTTTCCTTTTACCTCGAATGGAGATCATGTTTTCCCACCTACCACCCACTTCACCCCCATCTAATTATGTCCACATTCGCTTTGTTTGTTTCATGAGTAATCATACTGGCAAGCATATGTATATTGATATGATGATATGTTGGTTGCATTGCCTTTATGATTGCACTTAGCATTAGCATTATCATATACATATAAGGGTAGGATGCATTGCATGATGATTTTTGCATTGGAACTAACCACAAATGATGTTTCTCATGATAAATTAGATTGAATTTAAGAAAATGAAAAAACAAATAAATAAAAAATTCATATTTCATTTCTTGTTGGCATAAGGGCTAATATTGAGCATGAGTGATCATAAGACACCGTGAAAAGCATGATGCCTCGCGGCTTTGATGTTTGACTTGTGCAGGTAACAAGTCTAAGGTAACCAAGAGATTGTTGGAGTTCTCGTGGCCTCCCATTCGAGCAACCTTGTCCACTCCTTCGAGAGATCATGTCCCAGTTGCAGCCAGATGTTACCCACCACTTTGTAGCCTTGTAGGTGATATCCCCAGGAGAAATTGTCTCAATGATGAGCCTTAGTCGATAGAGAGCAGCCCCATGATTCCTCCTACTAAATTGTTGTGTTATTTCACTACTACCTGAGCCAGCCATGTGGTCCCTCACCCACCTGTACTGATCATATGTTTAAAGGTGGGCCTCTCAAATCTAAAGGTATGTCTTGTCATTTGGTAATTGGGTATTGGGTTTACTTATCATGGATACCTTCTAGGTATCGATTGGTGGGGGGATTTGGCGCAAAGAGTGGGATTAGTTTGTGCTCCTGTCCCCTTGACCCCTTTTGGTTGTTACCCTTGGATCTTAGTCTCGTGGGATCTCCTTTATTGGCCATTTGGTTCTAGGGTCATAATACTTGGGAAAACTCGACTTTGGGTACGTGGTCTGTACTCCCTTTCCACTCACTATACCCCCATTCATCATTTCTCCCACCTGGGTCCACATTCTCATTCTGGGTCCACATAGGGCTAACCTCCCTATCCCCTTTCCCCCCACCTTGGGTCAAGCCTAAATGATGCCCCAGAGGTTGAAGCAGCGAAAAAAAAAAAGAATTAAAAAAAAAAGCATAGTTGGCAATATTTGGCAAGACACTGTACTACAAAATTTAAAAGATGGTCGGGACAAAAATAATTAGCACGTGGGAAAAAGCCGAAACGTGAGCTCTACCCTGTCCATGGCCATCACCCTGGTTACATAGTCCCTAGATGAGCCTCCTCTATCATTCAGGAACCCATGATTGTCCCAACCCCTAGAGGGCAATAAAATGCCCTGCCTCAAAAGGGGTAATCATTGCTATATTATACACATCATGCTCTTGTCCTTTGAGCCCCGAGCAGTTAATTAAAGAAAATGCATAAAAGGCAAAAGGCATATAAACAAGGGTGGAAAAATCAAGGTCGGGGCACCTCATGTACCACGATTGCTCCCTCCTATACATTATATAGCAAGGTGTGGACTTCCCCTAATGTAGCTACCCCTATTCCCCCTTATGTGGCCCAGCGTTGCCCTCTCATTCCCTATTCCATCTCACCTATTTGTCACTTGCCACCCCCACTAAGGGCTGAAACCACCTAATAAGGTGCTTCGCTAACCCCCTTTGGAGTTTGGAGACACTAGCACATGCCAAAACCCACTACGAAAGGGCATGCCATTATGAAGAGCCCACTTTTTTATCCATGGTTTGTAAGCTCCTTTACACGATTATTCTAATGACTGATCGTACTGGAAGCCTAGGGGACTCATTGGATCTTATGCAGGAGTGCAGGTGGTTTCCATTTGGGTTTGGCTTCCCTATATGGGATCCTGATCCCCAGAAGTCCACATTGGCACATGTAGGGTGTGCATAGAGAGCCATGGGCCTCCACAACAACATACACTACTCCATGGATGTTCAAAGACTACTAGCGATCCACTTTTGGGACGATGGTGACAGGATTGGTACACTATGCCCAGTAGGCCCCCACAGGTGCCACACACTCCTAACAGATGCCCCAACACTTATAGGATGTCATGGCAGCATTCATTCCAACACTTGGACCATTGCAGAGGATCTACAGGCATCTCTGATCCATATGGAAACCCATGGGGCCATTGATATGCCCTCAAACCCACTGCGAGCACCACAGGTCTACTACTTGGAGAACAAGGGACCACCCCCTTATCTGTCATATTTCGAGGAATTTATTCCTCAATATGGCACTTTAATATGTTATTGAGCCTTTAGAGGGCCCTACGACATGCATACATCATTATTTGGCCCCTTGTGAGGCCTGCTTTTACATTATGAGCTAGTATGTTGGGCTTGTCACTCTTAGGAGTTATTATTTGCACATTATTTTATCTTTAGGGGCCCATAGGCTAATTCAAACTCATTAGGATGCTATATGTTGACGTTAGATACATTCATTTATATTATCACTTGACTTGGGATCTCTCTAATCATAGAGAATTTTTGCAGTTTTTCCCCGGTTGATATTTTTGGATATGGATGAATTTTGATGTACGGATTTGGGCTATTTCCCTTGTCTTGGAGCTTTATTGAGCAAACGAAATGTTGGTTGGATATACTCTATAACGTTGTAAGTGAATTTTGATGCTATAATTCTTGTTGTTGCATACTGCTAAAATTAGGGCTAGTTGTTGCATTGTCGAAATGTGGAATTGAGCATGTTTTAGCTCATTTAAATGTATGGGCCAATGTCATATGAATGAAATGTCCTAGAGATTTATTTATCTTAAGAAGCTTACATCATTTGATTTGAAGTATGAATGCCTGAAAGTCACTTTTATTTTCTTTCTCTCAAGATTGGACGAAGTTGACTTTCTGGGCCTCCTTGATCAAGAAACCTAGTTCTTACTCATCATTATCCTTGACTCCATATACCCAAGTGAACCAGGCACTGATCCCTCAAAAAGGGTGATCATTTCAACCCTCTTTCAATCATTTTCCCCAAGTCTAGCCCCATTAGGTCACCTAGGGCATCAATTTCTTGGGAATTGACCCAAGGAAAAAATTTGATCTCCTATAAGCTACTGCACTAGTGGGTCCCCTCCCTCTCCTCCAAATTTTAGGTAATTATAACAGTGGAATCTTTGATAATCTCAAGCCCTAGCTCTAGGATCAAATTGTGCCTAGGCATCCCCAAGGCTAGACCTCAAGAGGATCAATTCAACCTTTCGAAGAAAGTATTCTTGTTTGCTCCTTTCCCATCACCTTGTTCAGGATAGGAACATCATTGGTTGCTACATTCCATCCCCGAACCTGGGTTGGGTCACTTGGCCTCGTGTGGTCCCACTTCTCAATAAAGACTATTTGTCAAGGACCATTTGGGAATCCAAGTTTCCCAAGGATTATAAGGATTGATAAACTTGTTCATAAGCCTATCCTTTCTCCCTTGACCCTCCAACCCTCACCCCTTATCGCTAGTGGAACTAGTCCCTTACTTAAAGAGAAAGCAAGCTCCATTCTTCACTCCATCCTCAGGAAAAGGTTTTGGGGGTCACTTCTCACCTATCCATTCATATATACTTTAAAATTGAATCCCCGCACTACCAGGACTCCTCCCATTGGTGAAAGTTCGTAAAGAGCAGGGAGACTTAGCAGTGGTGATAGTGGGCTAAGCCTCCACAATTGCCCTTAACCTAGCAGTTGCCCTCTTAGAAACCCCTTTAGGTCCGGTGTTGGTTTGAGTGGTAACAGGTTTGAAACACAATCACAACAACAACTAAGCTCTAGATAGAAGAATGAATAGTCTATGATCAAAAGTAAAAACCTTGGCGGAAGTTTGGACTTGGCAGAGGGATTATTCTAGCAAATGCTTGGCTATATATGGTGATAATATGTAGCTAAGACGTATCTATCACGATGACTTGTGTTTATTTTGGTAGATGTTTGTCTACATATGTTTGAAGATTGCTTATATATGGCGATAACTTGTACATATGTTTATTATAGAGTCTGGTGGTAATTAAAGACGGGTTATACATTTATAGCTAAGGCAATGGTTGAAGGTTTGAAGTAAAAGCGGACTCCAGTTCTCGCGGAGTGATAAATTATATACATCGATGTCTAGTAGTGATAAAACAGAGAAAGCTTTGGCGTAACGTTTTGCTGCCCATATATACATATAAAGCACAAGACTCATTGGTGCTACTTTTGGTCACATACTTACACGTGGCAGTAACAAAAATCGGGCCATGAAGGATAGCAACGACAAGTTTATTTGGATGCATATTATATATAGTGGTGAGTGGATCCATTCAAATCAAGCCACATAGGATTCTAATAAGGTGAATTTGATTATCTACAATATTACCTAGTTGATAGATCGATTAACAACAAAGCCACAAGTATATACTCCTACATAGCCATGTCAAATTAATTAAATCATGGACAAAGTAGAACCGTCAACGTGGATGAGATTCACAGTGAACAACGATTGAGTGTCGACAGAAACTTGCACATCAGACTAGTTAGTAATGTGGCATATAAACTGATATGGTGGGATCGCATCATCAGGCGCATTCCTTGAGTCTAGTCTTGTCATATCAAAACGATTCAGAGAGGATGACATAACATGTCACATGGTATAGTGGAGTTGGCAAAAAACATGTGTTGTAAGATGAAGGTTGTTGGTTCAATTCATTGAGTTATGAGGTTTGAATTTAAGGAAAATTTTAAGAATGTAAATTTACTTTAAGGTTTAGAAACCTCAGTGAATATTACTAGTCGTTAATATTCAAAATTTCTTATAAAAACATTCAAATTTCTAATTATTTTATATATAGTATTTATAAATTTTGGCAATTTTTAAGGTAAAATAACTTTACACTATAAAAATTGAGTGAATCATTCTTAGAAAAAAATGGAGATTGGTGAATAATTTTTTAGAAAGAGAATGGAAAATTAGCTTACGTGCGAATATTAGCCCTTAAATTTTCCCTGTTTGAACTATCTTCTTTTATTATTTTTCCGGCCATAGTATCATTTTGTCGAACAATTAAGCAACTAGTGGTATACATTTTGTATCATTAGTGCTAGAAAAGGCCCATTTTATGTAGTGCACCCAAAAAGAGGCATTTTGTATAAAGATTAATTTAATATTTGGTTTTGAGTGGTTTTTTAGGATTTTGGGCTCGATGTTCAGCGAAATTGGATTCTAGATGAACCATGGTGATCAGGGTTCAAAGGTGGATATTCTTGAAGATGTGAAAACCCTCACTAGTGTATATTTTATGACAATAATCTCTTTTGCATGATTTTGAGGGTTTATGAACATGATGTAGTTGTTTTGGATATGTGGTGAAAACAGGTTCTAAGAAGGGATTTATGTGACTAGATTAATGAAGTAGTTGAACTAGAGTATGGACAATAACATGATAACTAGTGATAGTGATTGATGTGACAAGTTGTGGTAGTGATTATAGTGATAATGTTTGCAAGGAATGACAATGATTACACTGACAGTGTTGGCAGGGAGTGACAATGATTGCAGATTGTGTCAACGTGTGTCTCGTCCCTAAGAAGAGTCATCCTACATAAATTATTTGTCATGTTCTTCCGTGAAAATAGTACATCTTTCATAGGTGACATAATTAATAGGAAGTGTCCCATTAGTGAATGTCCATAGAGAGAAGGGGGTGGTGGTTGTGGTGACAGTAGGCCACATCTCATTGTTGTCACTTAGTCTAGTGCATGCCTTGTAGAGCACCCCTCTACAAGACTTGCTAGATTTTGAGGAAACACCTCTCACATCCTTGACACAATACAATGAAGTATTCCTAAGCCTTTTAAAAGATACATTACATCTAAGCCACGAACACAAAACCATGGGCAACCAAAACCATGTGCTCAAAACCACCATTATTGACCAAGTAATTTGACTTTTTTATCAAGTCAAGTTTACCTAACAATCCCCCTTAAACCTTGACTTGGGATTTCCCTTGACCAAATCTAGTCAAATGAGCTAGCTCTACTCGCCTCCAAACCCTAGAGCCCCTCAAAGTTTATATCTAGGGTATCTAGCAATTTTACATGCCCCTTATCACAAGTGTAACTCTAGAACTTACCAATAATTTCCTTGGGGTACGCATGCCTTACCAAGTCGTATAGTTGTATGCCCATTTACATGCAATTAAAATAGGTTGACTCCATCATAATTTTTTATTTTTGATATCTCGTTGCTTATGCTACCATTCTCTCAACTTGGCGCACCTAATGCTCTCCTCACCCATATACATCCACATTTTGTGAAACCACAATAAATCATCTCATTGAAGCATTATGTCAAAAGATTTGCGAGAATCCTTGGCATAATTACCTACTCATATACTTCTTTTGGTGTCACCTACTCAAAAAAAAAATAACGGGATCATCCACTAGGGAGGGCAGAACCTCCACTCTGTGACCTCTTAATAAATATTTTATCAACCACTACTACCACAAATTCACACAAATATTCTCCTCATAGATTTAGGAAACATATATCCTCGATGTAGTCATCATTAGGTGCATCTCCTCTTGATAAAATTTCCTAGCACCGCTATAGTTTTCATTGACTATCTTCACACCCAACAAAGTCTCCTTGGAGAGTCTAAGTTAATTTGGCTTTAGTAGCATGTTATAATTACCGAGAGAAATTTTCTAAGAGAGATAAACTTACCAACAACAAAAAACATACATAAACACAATGTTATCTTGGAAAATCCCAATCTGGAAAAAACCAGCAAAGAAAATATTCTTAATGTCCCTTGGCCAAACCTAGCCAGGTCGGCCAAGTGAACCTTCACCACTCACATCCCTGGTACATAATGAAGTATTCCCAAGCCTTTTAAGGGAGACATTACATGTAATCCACATGCATAAAACCATGGGAAATTAAAACCATGTGCCCATAACCACCATTGTTGAACAAGTAACTTTGCATCTTTCACCCAGTCAACTTTACATAATACTATGTAGCATTCTAGGATGGACATCTAGTTGTGATAAATGACATGTCGTTGGAATTAGAGAGAGAAACTTGAATATGCTAGAGGGCCATCCTATTCGAGCAATGGCAAGAAGAAGAGCAATGATAGTGAACAAGGAGCAGGTATCTCCCAAGGTTGAGCAACTCATAGTGAGTCAACCTTCAGTTTTAAGTGGGGAGGGGCAATCAATAGATTCCTCCAAGTATGTCAAGAATGTTAATTTGGAAGCTTAGTGACAAATTCCAATCATTGGCCTAGATTTCTCTTTCCGAGAGGACCAAAATTGACCTTTGAAGCACTAAATTTGGATAAGGAAAGATGTATTTTTGAATTCAAGCCCATAGGTACTCAAATTGTCAGCCTAAGGACAAATTGCCCCTCCTCCAATGCATATAAATACAAGTGGCCTCAAGTTCATTTGGACATCACATCACATTAACTCATCTTCTCTCTGTCAATCTGATTGGTTCATACAGGTCTGGGGCAGGTCTCTCTCTCCACACACGCAAAGGGTTTCTTGGCATCTTTGACTTCTATATTGACTTTCTAAAGTAGTGACTTTAATCAATGTTGACCGAGGTGTTTGAGGCACTATTTGACTGTCATTTGACTTAGAAATATTTTATCTGGGCAGGTCGCATTAATTAGCACAGGAACCGAGGTAATTTGGGCAGTTCACCCTGCATTGACCATAGGTTTGACCTCCATTAATTACAGTATTCTCTCTAATTTCACTAAGTTTTCAAGACTATTATGGGTTGGTTTTGACCAGTTGTGGAGCACGAATTTGTGAGCTATTAACCTAACCCTTAGAGGGCATATTTGATTGTTAACTTTGACTGGTTAGGGCACACTTTCACTGTTGTTTCCTTGAACAATATTGCAGATTTATAACAATTGGCCAGATTTGACTTTTTAATCTTTGGCACATTAGTTTTTGGTTGACTGATTTGTTGTACAAGTCAAGTATTTGACTTTGACTCTTATTATTGAATTAGGGCTCATTGTACTCTCTACTGAACATTTTATGGCAATCTAATAGATGAACAAGTTACAAAGGGTTTTCCCACTTGTGGGGTTTTTCCCTTGTCTTTGACCAAATCGGTGTCTCTTGTTGATGTTCTTGATTGTCTCGTATTCTCATTGCATTTACTGTTCTATCTTCAATTACTATTGATTATTGGAAGAATTAATTGTTACTGAAATGATTTCTTAATGAAGGATTGAATTGGGCTAAAGTAATTGACATATCATAGAGTAGTGGAAAATTAACATGGTATCAGAGTTAAGGTGAAGGACAAGCCCAAAGGAGACAAGATCTAGAGCAATCATCTTTGAAAGAAATTGAAAGAATCTATCTGAATAGGTCAAGATGTCTACCTCATACTTCAATGAAGTTGAGAAGCTCGAAGACTCATCAAATTTTGTCGCTTGGAAGATTAGGTTGGAAATCATAGCAGATGACAATGATGTTTGGGAGTACATACAAGGAGAAGAAACTGAGCCTATGAAAAATGCTCCAGTTGTTTCCAAGAACAAACACAAGACAGGTGAGTTAAAAGCAAAGAAAATTATAGTTGATGGTTTACAAGATCATTTACTTACCTACGTTGGGAATTTGAAGAAGTCCAAGGATATGTATGATAAGTTATTCAGCATGTATTAAGTCAATAATTTGAATGAAAATCGTTTGCTTGAAACATCAACTCAAAGATATGAATTTGAATAAAGGAGAATCTGTGCAATCCTATATCATGAGGATATCTTGTCCTAAAGATCAATTGCCGAGAATTGGGAAACTATACCTAACAGGGCATTGGTGTGGGTAACCCTTAACTGTCTCCCTCCTATTTAGGAAACCTTCATTAACACCATAAGCAATAACAACAGTTTCCCCTCATTTGATGAGCTTGTTGGAAAGCTCACTCAAGAAGAATACAGGATGATTTCAAGATGGATAATTCAAAAATATGGAAAAGGTGAGCTCGCTACATTTGTTACTCAAGACAAGAAGAAAAAGGGAAAAGGGAGACCATCTAGTTTGAATAGGCCCTCTCTCGAGTCAAAAGACCAATATAGAAGATCAAGGGATATTGAATGTTACAAATATCACAAGCATGGTCACTATGCTCAAGACTGTTCGAGAAAGAGAGATACTCCAAGATCTGACTGAAGCTACAACAACAATAGGTACAATGATAGAAGAAGGCAATATGATAAAAAAGGGAGAGATGGTCGAAGGAGAAGAAATACTGTTGATGATCATAAAGAAAGTCCTCGTCCTCAAAAGAAGTGAAACTCCAGGTATGAAAGTGCTACTAGTCAATCTAAATACATTCTTATTTCAACCCTTTCGAGTTCTTCTCCTTTGGATTCGTATAATAGCTGGTTGGTTTATCTGGGTATAAGGAAGTCCTCTCAAATCTGGTTGAGAGGGAAATAAGTTTGAAGATTATTCTTGGGGACAACAATACATATCCACTGAAGGGCTTTGGTACTGTCAAGTTCGATTTGGACTATGGAGAATCTGTTATTCTTCATGAACTGATGTATGTTCTGGAATTAAAGAAGAACCTGATATCTATTTCTTCCTTGGAAGAAAAGGGAATGAGAATAGCCTTCATCAATGGAAAGGTCTTCTCGTGGTCGAAGGTATCCTGAATGAGAGATGCTTTTACACCAAGATCTAGAGTTGAAGGACTCTATAGAGTCAATGGAAAACCTCTTCTAGCAATGGTCCACAACACTAATCATTAAATTGAGCTAAAGCACTGAAATAAAGAGAAATCAAGGGGAACATTCCCCTCTAAAAGGATCAAGACCGATGATAATCCCGAACACAATGAAGTAGCTGTGAGAGAACATGTTTGGAAGGATTTTATGGCCGAGTAATTGATTATGAAGAATTATGTATGGGATATTGTTCCGAGATCTCAAGCAAAGTTTGGTGCAACCTCAAAATGGCTATATAAGATAAAGCATGATGCAGATAGAAGCATTGAAAAGTACAAGGAAAAAGTATGTGTTGAGCAGCCTTAGGGGTATGATGTATAGGACATGAAGACTCATGTTTGTAGATTGAAGAAAGCATTATGTGGTTTGACGCGAGTTCCCCGAGCCTGGTATGCCCAAATTGATAGTTACCCAGTGAAGCTTGGATTCACAAGAAGCAGTGTAGATCTAAACCCATACTTCAAACTGATCCAAGGTATGACTTTGAGTTTGGTTTTATATATTGATGAAATATTCTTGACAGGTAGTGAGCCTATGATGATTGAGTGTAAGGAGTTGAATTTTGAGTTCGAGATGAAATATCTTGGTTTGAGATACACTTTCAAAGATATGAGATTGCATGGATACACCGATAATGACTAGATTGGAAATGTTATTGACAAGAAGACCACATCTGGGTGTTTCTTGGGATCTATGATGATATCATGAATAAACAAGAAACAAAATTCTGTTTCTTTCAACATGACCCAGGATGGATACATTGTTATCTTGGAAGAGTTATTTGAGTAGGTCCTAGATACGATAGTGATATATTGCAACAACAAGATTGGGATCCGATTAGCAAATAATCTCGTGTTTTATGAGAAGTTCGAACACATTGAGATCAGATATCATTACATAAGTGATATGGGGAAAACTGGAGTTGTGAGATTCCATCATACTTCGACTAATAAGCATCTTGTAGACAAAGAAATTTGGACTGTTGAATGTGACCATCCAGAGCAAGCGTCTCGGCTAATCAAGGACATTGAGCTATGCACTTTCCCCATGTCTGAGCTACCAGGGTGAGGAATTGAGCCTTAGTATTCCTAGGGTTGAGGGATTTCTGGATTTGACAGATTATACCCTAGTTAGCATTTCTCTTTCCCACCCATCTGGCCAATGGGTGTTAGTTAGTTGAATTAGGTGCGATCCTTACCATTTATGGTGAGTGGCATCCCACTTAGGCTAGAGATGCAAGTGTTCTACCACTGAATCTTGAGGGTCAGTTGGGAACGTCAGCAAATAAAAGGATAGGTGTGATCCTTACCAATTATGGTAAGTGGTATCCCTCCTATTATCACCAAGCAGTGGGATAGTGTGATCCTCACCTCATAAGGTAAGTGGCATCCCTCATATTGTTTGTAGGTTTCCCAGCTTGTAGCATTAGTTCCACGCTGGCAGAGATCTCTTGGTTGTAGCATTGGCTCCCCGCTGGCATAGATTCCCCATTTGTAGCATTGGCTCCCCGCTGGCAAAGATCCCCCGGTTGTAGTATTAGCTCCCCACTGACAAAGATTCCCGGGTTGTAGAATTGGATCCTCGTTGTTGAACTGGTAAATCCCCTCTGCGGATAGAGGCGATCCCACTAGCCCAACACGGGTCTAGCAACAATCACACAACGCTAACACGCAGGTTCCTAATTGCATAAATCAGAGAACGATGATGATGGCCTACCTAGATTCCAACGCTAGTAGTTGTAGAAGAATTGACGCTCCCGTTCATTTGCTCCGACTGGTCACAATCCCCACGATCCACGTGAATGGACATCTGCACATGCAAAGAACGATACAAATACAAGCATAAAATCCAATATATGCAATTATATATCAGTCAGAAAAAATATAACTCAAATACCATTATAAAGACACATGAGTTGAACCATAATGATAGTCGTCTATTAATGAGTAAAAACAGAGAAAGATTACAACCAAGGTTCCGACGTTGAACCTCCTCTGACTGGGCGAGCAACTATACACGCCTTGCAAACACCTTTTCTCTCAATATTTCGGCAGCATAACCCCTCTATACTTTACAATTCTCACTATCACTCCAGCATTACTTCAGCACTCACAATGACTCTAGCAAAACTAGTTGGTTTAATGTAGGGGGACAGTCATTTATAGATGGAGGAGGAAGGAGTATGCATTGTATCAGGACGCCTATTGAAGATTAGCATTATCCCTGAAAGGTCAGTGAACTTAGTTGTCATGGATAAAAAGATGACACTCGACCTCTTTCATGAGGATTTTTCCCTTAGAGAACTCCATGAACAGAGAGGAAAAAACATATGAGTGCGCGCTGGCTAAAAATCATAACCAAATTTAGGTGGCGTGGGCTTTGTTCTATGACAGAGCGTCAATGGGCACGCCCCCTTTTAAGGAACTGAGTCATTGGCGCGGGTAAGACACTATGAACCCGCGCTAATGGAAAAAGGGCACTTTTTAGGGATAATCTGCAAAAGGTGTCTTCAGGGAATATGAAGTTCATACTCAGGGGAACACAATGCAAGTGTTTTTAGGTTGTGTCACTGGTCACAGGTCCATAAATGTGTCCTCCAATGTACGAAAACAAGGGTAACAGGGATGGTGACCAACGGTGACAAATTACTGTGTAACAGATGCCCCCTAAAGCATGAGGCCCGAGAGAGAGAGGGGTGAAATGATTTACAAGAACATATATAGCAGCCGCCGAGAATCTGCATTGAGAGATACAATTGATAGTTCAAATACATGATGTATGTGGCATGGTCGCAGCCATCAATAAGAGAGTACATGATATTTAGATCCGTAGTATGGACGCATCCATCTGGTTAGGATCAATGAATTGACTCAGGTATGGTCGCAGCCATCCAATGAATGAGTCATGTATCAAAAATCACCCCTGGATTACAACAGACACAATCCAGGGTCTTGCGCTCCACCTCGACGCGAACATAAGTATAAGTTCAAGCATGTGAACATGTGAGCTGAAGTCGAACATGCATGAACATCGTCTGATTACCAGCCAATGATGAAAGCTGTTAACAGATGTGAGAGGTACCACCAATAATGACAATGGCCCTCAAGGTACTATAGGTACAGTCTATGGCGTGTGAATAAATGAGCCAATGTCGAACACCCGTAGAGTCATTCGATCGGAGGCCAATAATGAAAACCTCACGTCGAACACGAAGAACCTAACATTGAGGCATGCAGGCTCCAAGGTACCGGAAGGGAGTCTCTAGATCACTTTCCTGGATAATGAGCTGAAGTCGACAGGAAGTTATCTTCGTCGAAGGTGGGCCATAATGTTTCCCACATCATCGACACGACACAGGAAGAGACAATGTTGTGAATTATGATTTATGAACTATCAGACAGAGGTTGTTTCTTTCAGAGGTCAACTTCTCTTGAACATATCGGCGGCACGACAGTGGAATTGGCAGTATTTGACATCAATGGATCAGAGGTCATGATGACGAGGTAGTGAGCAGATGAGAGGTCAAATAGGATTACCCAAACCCACGGAGGCAAGTGAAAAATAAGATGAGATATCCCCACCCCGACACGAAAGAAGAGAAGTGCCATGTTCAAGAGCGACATACTGCCGACACGACAATAATTATGGTTCCCAAAATTTTCTTTTCCCCCACCATTTCTGGCGAGTACCCCAATTATTTTTAACAAGCTTGATGGGGACAGCATATGCTTGTGGTGCCTCATTTCAACAAAATCCGATGTCATCAGGTTTTAACGAGTCTGACAAAGGAAGAACTCGACGCCTTTTCATGTTTAGAGAGTTTGGAAAGATAGCAGAAAAGGAAACTCCAGGGGTGTCCTTTTTCGTAAAGTTGTGTCTCTCGGGCCTGAAAAGGTATAAAATAATGCCTGAAAGAACCGCCCGACCATTACGATCGAGGAGTACTTTTCATAAATAGTGATTTCGACCTGAAAAAGTAAAAAAGCGATCAAAACCACGTCGCTTCGTAACCATTAACGAGTTTGAAACGACAAAAACCCGGTAATCTTTTTATGTTTTAACGTTCGATAAAAGAACTTAAAACGACCACCCCTTAGTAACATTTAACGAGCCAAGAGGAATAACTCGACAATCTTTTCCTCTTTAAACGGTCAGAAAAGAGCTGAAAGCAGACCTCCATTTTTATTCTCTTTAACGAGTCAAAAAGGGAAAAAATAATCGGCAATCTTTTCATATTTTACGAGTCATAAAAGAACTTAAAAGGGACTCGTCCTAGAGGAACGAGTGGTATAAGGGGTAGCAACTGGTTCCGGCAATGGTGGAACTGCTCAAAACATGTAATGGTCAAGAGGCTGGCTAACAAAACCACTCATCGTTGCGGTTCCTCAGGAAAGGATAAACAACTAAGTGAGAGCATATGATCGGCGAAAGAGATGGTAGCAATGGACTGAAACAACCAAGGCTCATCTAGCAGAATTCAGCGGATAAAAATGGCAATCACGAGATGTAAATCGGGTATGGGTTCATTTTTACACAAGCTTGAACCATAGAGAACTTTGCTTGGATTCGGTTTCATGTTTACACAAGCTTGAAATGAAAAACTATGCTTGTTATAAGTTCGCATGACCCCAGCATAATGACGCAAAACGAGGTACATGCCCCCCAAGCTTCATTGCATTCAACAAAGTGGATGTAATGAAGGTTCACTTTCGAGATCTTGGAAAGACTCGACTTGTATTTTACGAGATCTTAATCAAAGACTCGAGTGGAAAAGGGAGTTGTTTCATTTTTTAATGAGGTTGACATAGTAAAAGAACTATCCTCATAACCCTTGTTTCATTTTTTAACGAGCTTGACACAAGATCAGGAACTATGCTCCGACCAATCCTAGTTTCATTTTTTAAGGAGCTTGACATAGGAAAC
>APFE031723042.1:0-13396 GCA_000404065.3 Pinus taeda
GCAGCCTGCGTACTAGTAAAAAGACTGCACCAGTACATTGTAAAAGAGGTTTTCTAATTTAAAAGGAAGATAGAGACGAATTGCAGCAGGTGGTTTTCACCCACATTGGGTTTCCACCTTATATCTTGTGTTCTTGTGTCTGATTGTCTTTCTGCTCTGTTTTACTGTCTCTGGATACTGTTATTGGATTCTGCATCACTGACTAACAATCATCATCAGGAAGATTAAGTAAAATCATGTTCTGTATACGCAGGTTTCCTTCTGCATAATCGCGTACATACGCAGGTTTATTAAATTGAAGTAGCGTATATCAGTTGTTTTGAAAAAGAATAATTATCCTGATAATACTGATTCACCCCCCCTCTCAGTATTATTTTCAACAAGAACCTTTCCCGAGGAAAGTGAATGGCAACCGCTTGAAGCCCTACACAGGTGGACCGACTATCTCACTAACTAGCAGAAGCACAGTCTTCGTGCTCCAAGGATCTGGAAAAAGGCATAGGACTATAAAAAAATGCAAGGGATACCAGCACAAATGCAGAGAAGTAGTTTGGATACAGAGGTCTCAGAACAATGAATGTAGCAGATCTAGCAAGCAGTAGCTAAGTGCACTGCTGACCTCCGCGCAGTTGGAGGGACTCCGAGCAAATATCGTCGCACTGACAGAGTGACTCGTGGGCGAGTCACGATGTTTGTTGGGGGCCTGTTGGGCATGGAATCCCCCCAAGGCATGTTTTGGGGCTCAAAGCCCAAATTTTGAGCGAATTTTGATGTAAAGCTTCGTGAATTACGGGCGTGGGGCGTGAAAGTATGATAGAGTCACAGGGTTGTCCGCCCTAGTTTTGTAATGTAATGTCGGCTGGATAGACCTACCCATGGTCCATAGACCATGGGATTGTATAAATATACCGAGGCTCTAAGTGTAAAAGAAAAGAGGAGAGAAGCATGAGAAGTCTAAGTGATTAAGTCGCAAGTAAAGTATGACTTTGGGTTGTAGAGTAGGAGAAGGCTCTGCAACTGAGTGTGTAAAGCCCTAGTAGTCCGCAACTAAGTGCGCAGACCCCTGTAGCTGAGTGCACAGGGTGAAGTTGAGTCTGTAACCAAGGAAGGAATTAATAAAGAGAAGTTTTGTTATAATTTTGTGTATCTGTTCTTGGGTTAATGAATGATTGATATAATTTGCAAATATATTGTTTATTTATTGTGCACACCTGTATGAATGGTTATTATTGTTAAATATACTTAAAGCACTCAAGTAGGCAAAGATAATTAACTAACTTTGGAATACCAGTAAGGTCTTGGGTAATAACGTAGAGCGCAACGTTTAACCCCTGGGTAGGGTTGCGTGAAGGCAATATATCAGGCTGTGAAGTATGGGAAAGTGTGCAAAGCAACTTGCGCGCGGGGTCAAACTGCAAACCACTTGAACTCATCAGACATCTCCAGGGTGCGGAAACTTGGTTCTAGAACCCTCCCATACTACTTCGGGTGAGACCTCAGTTCGCACTCCGCGAACTGTTGCCAAAAGGGCAAGTAGTACCGGGATTTGTTTAGCTAAAATAACTCTAAACCTGGGTCAAGCCCTAATAAGCCAACACATTGGTTGATACGGGAGAAACACATAGCTACCTTAGTAAGAAGGCAACAACATCTTTAAAGTTGAAGGTTGGAATGGAAAGGGAGTTGAGTTCTTTCAAAGTAATTAACTCAAGCATGAAGGTTGTGACAGGTATTATAAGGGATACGCAGGTGAATGTGGGTTAGTGGTTTGGAAAGTTCGATCTAAGGGTGATAGATATGGATGATCAAGCCGTCTTGGGGAAAGTTTTCTTAGTAGTAGCACAATCCATACCAATGGTATACCATGACATACTCTTGATTACAACTAGTGGGAAAACCATGATCATGTCAATGATAAGGAAGACTCGCTTGGGCTATCATCCAAGGATTGCTTCGACGACTTTGTATGAGAAGGACCCAAATGTGAAGCATGAACATGCAGAATGACAAGAGGTTGGATATTTTACTCAAGTGACAAAGGAAAAGAGGATGATTGACTTTGTTGCATGAGACATGAAGGAAAAGAAGGATGGAGGTAGAGGAGTGGCTCCAACCATCGCAGAAAAGGAAGAGGTGACTTCTATTGTGAGCCTTCACCAAAGAAGTTTCGATGAGAGAGGAGGATCAAGTCCTTCTTTCAAGGAAAGAAAAAGGAGGAGAGTATGAAAGTAGAGATCCAATTGGTATTGTAGACTATTGCAAATATTTTATTGGCATATATGATTTTCAGTTGACGAAAGGAAGGCTGAGAAGATCGGATGTATGAAGAAAGAGGTTGTTGTTGTGCACAACTACTTGAGGACACAACATCAATCAGATATATAGGTGGATGAGAGTCAAGGGGAAATTTCTTGGCCCTTGTCATGCACTAGACCTTTGGAGATGGGTGAGTGCAGTGCCTTGATGGGGAGGAGGTGTTGCACCACCATGAAAAAGGGGCCTTTGGAGAAGGGCCTCCTAACAGTGATGCTTGGAGGGATGTAGTTTTTGGTTTATGACCATGGGAAACACGAATAATAGAATTGATGGGCAGCATATCATAGATGGATGGATATTTCGTCATGGACCTAGGTATGGCATGATGAACATTGGTTGAAGGACTGATGCATGGATAAGGAAAGAATTCTTAATCAAAATTATAGGCGTGAAAAAGTGCCGAAAGAAACGATTGACGAAGGCATGAGGATGTGCATTCTCATGGATTGAGCATGATAGTTGGATTGATCACCCAACTAGTTCGAGTCATGGGGGTCGACAGTGGAAAGATGCATGGAAGAGTGAGTTGTAGCATGACAACAATAGTTCACATGACGATGATACATGGTGGATTGACACGATATGAGTTGCGACTATAGCATGTCGCTAAGTTGGAGGGAGAAACCTTCCACGAGATAATGAAATATGGAGGATTGTGATGAGTGTGGTTGATGACCATGGATTAAGGAGTCTTACCCACATAGATTCATGAGTCTTGGTGTAGGTTCATGTGATGAAGGCAAGGAGTTGGGAAGCATGAAAATTTGATGTTGGAGCTGGTGAAACTTTGCGAGATTGGGTCTTGGTAAGGGATTTTGACGAGATGGTGTTGCTAAGGGTGTCAATATTTTTAGAGTGGGGGAGCATGTTAGGACCTCAAGTTGGCATCACGACCAACAAGCACCCGAAACAACCCACACGGTTGGGAGAGTGAAAAAACCAAGGTTGGACCGACGGGTGAGTTAGGTGATGGGCACGTTTAACTAAATGCACATGTGGAGGGTGAGTCAGAGGGCATGTGCCCGCTCTATAGTCAGGAAGCTAAACATGTTCAACCGAGAGTGTGATAGGTCATGCAGACGAGGTGTATCAATGGGTGTGTGACGTGTGAAGCAAACAAGGAGCATGTGGACATGCGAATGCACGCAAGCAAGCAAAGGGCGTCCACCCGAATGAACACAAGTAAAGTTTAGTTAACAGACATAAGTGGAAGGATGAGTTCATGTGTCGGATGGACAGGTCATCCAACGTAAAGGCTGACCCATGAGCTGAATGATCATGTCGTTTGAAAATAATATGGTGTTGGGCGTGGGATCCCCCTAAGGCAGTTTTGGGGCTTAGAGCCCAGATTTTGGTCCAAGTTTGTACTTCCAATGTAAAGACTCCGCATTTTGTGGACGTGGAACACGTAGTCGTTAAAGAGTCATAGGGTTGTCCACACTTATTTTGATAATATAATGTCAGATTGTATAAATAGAGTGAAGCTCTAATTAGTTAAAAAACACATTGTCTAAGGAATAATGATGTATGCGAGAAAGCTCTGAAGTGTAAAGTCTAGTTTTGGGTTGTAGCATAGGTAGAGGCTCTGTGGCTGAGTGCACATAGGCCTAGTAGTCTGCAGATGAGTGCGCAGGGCGAGTCGGTTCTATTATCATTTGGAAGTATTAATAAAGAGAATTTTCTATCATTTCTGCATCTTTATTTCCTGTTTATGCATCTTTTATATTAGGTATGAATTTCACTTCTAATGCTTATATGATGCACGAATGTGTATAACTGTATTGGTTAAGTGAAAGCAAATTAGAATATTTGTTTATGTGAAGATAATTAATATTTTTCGATAAGATAAGTAAGATACTTAGTCTAGTTTGGGGAAGAGTGCAGTTCGTTGCCTTAACAGTGCAAAAGGACTTCAGCCCTCGGTTAGGGCTGTGCGAAAGTTGATTGTGACACTTCGCGAGGGTACTAAAGGGTGGAACAGAGCGCGAAGAAACCTGTGTGAAGGCAGATATAGTTGGACTAAACCGACATCACAGCCATCTCAAGGGTGTGGAAACTTGGTTCCAGCATCCCCCCATACTACTTCAGGTGAGACTTCAGTCCGCGCTCTGCGGGCTGATGCTGAAAGGGACACAGTGTAGGGATTTGTTTGGCTAACTAACTCTAAACCTTGGTTAGGCCCCCATAAGCCAACAAATGGTTCCGTTGCTGAGACTGGAATCTGCATAAGAGATGTGTGATGTCGTATCATTAGAATCCAACTAAGAAGGAAATCGAAGGCTGGTTGGACAGAAGAATTCATGAGTTCGCAACACAAGAGAACAGAAACCCGCGATTGTCAAAAGAAGAGTGGCTAGACAGCTACCTGTATACGGAGATCCACGAAATCTTTTTCACATCCTTCCCTATTGAGCTATATGAGTGGATCGCGACACTAGAAGATAGCCAAGGAAGGTGGAAACTTGATGGTCCTATTGTGTGGATCACAGAGCTAGTGTGAAGGTTGGAAGCATTTGAGGATAAGATCGTGTGCACCGTCGATCATTGGCTCAATCGCATTATAGGAGGATTTGTTACTGAGTTCGCGGTTGACACCTCAGTCAGGGACAACGAGGCAGAGCGATGCTTTCTGAAAGGACCATGAGGTAAGTACATAAAGTCTTTGAATACTTGGATTAAGATGTTGTTGTGTGAAAATCAGGTTATGCAGTTACCTTGATGTTCGGGGCTACGCAAAGTGGAAATATTTATAGGAATGAAGGAAATAAGGGTCCAGAAATAGCCCCTTTATTTAACCTCCGCGAGGAGATGAGGAAGAACCCACAAAGGTCGCTCCACGAAGTGTTTATCATCTGATAAGACAAAGAATTCCATGAATCCCACCCTCACCCACATCACCACTGTCTTCACCACCATCACCTCCATCTTCACCCGTACCAACTCCACCACCACTCTGATTGAGTATGGCAAACACAGTGAAGTTTCCTATGTTCAAAGGTTTTGGAAATGAGGATCCGGACCAATTCTGGTTCATTGTAAGGGTTGTATGGGAAGCGAAAGGTGTTACAAATCACCATATAAAGAAAGTGACTTTGGTTGGCACCCTACAGGATAGCGCGTAGACCTGGTATATTAAGTACTCCAACGATAACCTGAATGCGAGAGTTGCGGACATCTAAACAATGCTAAATAGAGAATTTAGCAGGCCTAAGTTTGAAGCGCAGACGATTGTGGGATTTAAAGAGATCACAATGCTACCAGGCGAGATGCCTTGGGAACTAGATCATAGCTTGAAATGTACGATTCATGAAGCCAACATGAATCTGACAGATGAACAACATCGCGAGTGGTTTTTAGCTTCACTACTACCACATTTAAGGAGTGCGCTATCGCAACAGAGGATAACAACTCAGGAAGAGGCTTTGGAGATTTCCATGAGGCTTCATGAGACCTTGATGTAGGATCCTAACCTAGGACTTCAACAAATCCACGTGCAGCTAAAGAATCTGTGCTTTGAGATGTAAATTATAAAATAGGACAGAACGGTTCGACTAGAGGTACGCGAAGAAGTATGGTGCGTAAAATGCAAGAGTCAGGGTCATGAAAAAGACCACTGCCTGGTTTTTACAAATTACCTCGCAGGAGGAGGAATGATGCCTTTAACGTTGGAAGCTCAAGCAGGACCTAGCGCGGTGCCTGCTTTGTGGTGTGCTATATGTCAAATAGTCGAACAACTTGCCATGAATAACTTTCAGCTGTTACAAAAGTATACACAAACTTTGCAACAGTTGTTCTACAAATTTTGTAGGTCGGTGGAACATGATGAGCGTACTTGTAGAAGCTATGAATTAATGATGGATAGAACCCCTACCTATGGAGTTCAGGCCAAAACGCAACCCCTTGATTAGAATGTAGGGATGGCGCAGACAAGATTTCAAGGGTGCGGATGAGGCCGAGGTGGAGGAGGACCTAGTAAAGGTGGTGGAGAGTTGATTTGCTACAATTGCGGAGGGCCAAGACACTATTCCTGTGATTGCACTAATCCAATGCGCCCATCGTGCAAGTATTGCACGCTGTTTGATCATGAGACAGAATATTGTCCTACGTTGATAGCTAGGATATGCAACAAAGGAGTGCTACTGCCTCCCCCAACTCAGAACCTGCAGATGATGAGGTTTGAGCCATGTGAGGAAGATCCGAATGTAAGCATTATGCTTTGAAGTGGAATTGCGATGGGAGATGACAAAGGAAAATAGCCAGAAGATAGTACATGGGTTCTCAAAGCCCCAACGAAAGAACCTAAGTGATTTGGAGCACGCTCGGGAAACCTTCATGGAAGCTAAGAAGAGCTTCACTAATGCCTCCACTTGAGGAAGCAAGGATAAACTGGAGTCGGAGATGGACCTATCTATGCTCACAAGTTTCGTGGAAACCTATATGAAGTTACTACGCGACAGTAAGGTTGTAAAAGGGTGATAGGAACTTATCAACAGATGTGCTGGGACTGCACCAGGTGAATCGCGCGTAGTCCGCAAAATCGGAAAACATAAGACATGAATGGGATGAGAAATGAGACTTACTACGGAGATCAGAGAATATGAAATGGATCAAGTCATCCCAGATTTGAGATCATATGCGAATGTTCTACTGAAACAGACATGGGAGCGAATGGGGAGACCTACGCTGCAATGGTCTCCAATTCAGCTAAGGATGGCAAATCAACATAAAATTATACCCATGGGGTGATTGGAGGGAATAACTACGGATATTGAGGGAGCGAGCGTGCTAGCTAATTTTGAAGTGATAGAGACTGTGGATGACAACAATCCCTACCCCGCGTTCTTAGGAATTGACTGGGCCATTGACATGAACGGGCTAATCAATCTGAAGAAGAAGAAAATGATCTTTGAAATGAAATCATCGCGCGTAACTATACCCCTTGACCCTGCTGAAGGATCGCACTATATGGAGCCGGTCCATGGATATGAGAGCGATGATGATCTGGACTGCATCTATAACATAACAACGCAAGACCAAGACTGGGTGAATCCCACTACGGATGGATGGATTACATGGGAGCACGAGAGTTCCTACATTTAGGATTCCAATGAAGAAATAGAACGACGGCAGAATCAGTTACATGAGGTAACTACACTTAACTGTAATATGATGACCAGGTCGTTGCGCTGCGTCTCGATAGAAGTAAGAGATCTGCCTACTTATGATGGTCTAAATGAGGTAGATACCTTCTTGGATGCATTTGAAAGGGAGGTGCCGGACAAACAATGCTTCCAGGCCTTAAACTGGGTACTGCTTGCTATGCGTGCAAGATGGTGGGGTACGCACAGAGGAAGCTTTAATGATTAGTGCGAATGTAGGAAAATGATGAGAGTATAATTTGGGAAGCCTAAGATGCGACTGACAAACAAGTATGATGGACAAAATGATCTGCGCGCGTGTCTGGCCAACTGGACGTAGGCCTATGGAGAAGAGCCCCAACCTGTGCAGAGGCACATGTACTCCGCCCTAAAATACTTGGTCAATAAGCATGTGTGGGGAGGGGCAAACTTGAAGATGGCTCTTAATGTTGGGAAGACATTATGTAGGAAGAGCAACCACGCAGAATATTCTATGCGCATAAGCATTCAACAAAGTACTGGAAACTGCGCTGACTAAGGTATGTAATGCGCAACAAAGTGATTGGGACCTACACATACCTATAGCGTTATGGGCTTATCGAATGACATGCAAGAAACTGACAGGACAAACACCCTTTAGGCTAGTCTATGTAGTGGAAGCCGTAATGCCTATGGAATACATCATGTCTAGTCTGCGCAAAGCAGTGCTAACAGGTATGACGGATCGCGGAGCCCTAGAGGAGAGGCTCACGCAATTGGATGAGCTCGAAGAAGAACAATTTTTGGCAGGATTTCACTAGGAAGTCCAAAAGCAGCGCCAAAAGGCATGCCACAATCGACATATTAAGCTGCGCACCTTTAAGGTGAATGATTTGGTGCTTTGTATAATAGTAAGTTTAATAAATTCCCTGGAAAGTTCAAAATGCACTGGTTAGGGCCGTATATTATTAAGGAGATTACCGGCGGTGGCGCAGTACAACTGGTAAATTTAAATGGAGAACCCTTCCCAGGAAAAGTGAATAGTCATCTGAAGCCATACACAAGTGGCCCAGCCATCTGATTAGATGACAAAAGCACAATCTTAGTGCTCCAGGTAGCTGAAAGGAGGTGCGGAAATATAAACTACTCTGTCTGGGAACTGCGGGATGTTAGGACTACGCACAATAGCGAAGTGTCATAGGGTCTGCAACAACTCGAGGACAGCTGCGCTAGTGCACGAGTCGGACAGAAAGTGACTGTTAAAGTCACTATTCATGATTTGATGCTTGGTTTGAGGCCAAATGGAGCGGGTGGCAGGAATTTAAGGTGAAAGTTATGGGCTAGATTCTTGAAAATATGTCGCCAATCTAACATAATGGACCGAATGTGGTGGGAACGATCGAATTCAAATTTGGGATGTGCTATAAATTACAAGTGGTTTTCTAGTGAACAACAGTTGCCATTTTGAGAATTGAGTTGTTGCACTATCAACTGTGTATGGACCTTTCGAACTTTGAGGCTTTGCGAGCAAGCTCGGTGTTTGAAACAATGTCGTAGGAGATGCAGGACCTCCTAACTAGAATAATGTCAGCACTTGAAGAAGCCATGGACATAGAAGTAGTGATAGTCGAGGAAGTCGCGCAGGAAATTACCGAAGTCGAAGCCTCGGAGAGAGCAAGAATAATCGTTGAGGTCCCTAAATCACGCACACATTGAGACCTAAGAAGGATAAGCAGGCCATGATACCGATGCCCATCTCGCCCAAAAATCCACTGAGGACCAAGATCACATTGGAGGAAAATGAGAAGGCCATTAATCTAGAGGCCGATGAGGAGGAAGAATTTGAAGAAATCTTGATGGAGGAGGATGTAGAGATGGATGTCGAAGCCCAGGGTGCGGACCCTATCACCAGGCTACCGGAATATGTTCCTCCATGAAAGGGTAAAGCCAAGGTGCGTGGGATCCCCCAAGGGCATTTTTGGGGCTTAAAGCCCAAATTTTGGTCCAAGTTTGTACTTCCAATGTAAAGACTCTGCATTTTGTGGACGCAAAGCACGTAGTTGTTAAAGAGTCATAGGGTTGTTTTCCCTTATTTTGATAATGTAATGTCGGTTGTAGAAGATCTACCCATGGTCCGCGGACCATGGGATTTTATAAATAGAGCGAAGCACTAAGTAGTTAAAAAACACAATGTCTAAGGAATAATGATGTATGCGAGATAGCTTTGAAGTGTAAAGTCTAGTTTTGTTTCGTAGCGTAGGTAGAGGCTCTACAACTGAGTGCGCAGAGGCCTAGTAATCCGCAATTGAGTGCACGGACCCCTGCACTTGAGTGCACAGGGTGAGTCGAGTCTATAAGTATATGGAAGTATTAATAAAGAGAAGTGTCTATCATTTTTGCGCCTTTATTTCCTGTTTATGCATCTGTTATATTGGGTATGAATTTCACTTCTGATGCTTATATGATGCGTGAATGTGTATAACTGTATTGGTTAAGTGAACACAAGTTAGAATATTTGTTTACCGGAAGATAATTAAGATCTATATATAAGATAAGTAAAATACTTAGTCTAGTTTGGGGAAGAGTGTAGTTTGTTGCCTTAGCAGTGCGAAAAGACTTCAGCCCCTGGTTAGGGCTGCATGAAAGCCGATTGTGACACTTCGCGAGGGTACTGAAGGGTGGAACAGAGCGCAAAGCAAA
This sequence comes from Pinus taeda, assembly GCA_000404065.3. Classification (NCBI taxonomy): domain Eukaryota; kingdom Viridiplantae; phylum Streptophyta; class Pinopsida; order Pinales; family Pinaceae; genus Pinus; species Pinus taeda. The sequence goes on from APFE031723042.1 coordinate 10,134, forward strand.
CTGCACGAAAGCAGGTATAGTTGGACTAAACCGACATCACATCCATCTTAAGGGCATGGAAACTTGGTTCCAGCATCCCCCCATACTGCTTCGGGTGAGACTTCAGTCCGCGCACCGCAGGATGATGCCAAAAGGGCCAGTAGTGTAGGGATTTGTTTGGTTAACTAACTATGAACCTGGGTCAGGCCCCCATAATCCAACATATGGGTAGAGAATTTATAAATATGAATGAAAGGCATTCGACCATCCAAGAAATTCAACATAGAAATTCAAGAAGTGAACAAAAGTGTGAAGGGCGAAGGAGGAAACGCGCTTTTGGGCGCAGAATAGTTAGGATAGTTCAGGTAAAACTGCAAGGCATGCAAGGGCTCGGTAGGACGGCTGTAGTGCGGCTGGGCCATCCGCCTGCCCAAAGTGGGTTGAAAGAGTTCTAAATGAATTGATTTTCCGAACCGAAGTTTGGGGTTTCTGTAGGACGTGGATCGTCACTAAACGTTTGGTGGGCACAGGTTGCACGATAGGACCCTAACTAAATGCAGGTTGGGAAAGTACTATATAGGGGTGCAGACTACACAGGGAGTTGGGTTGTCGCTCCACGACGGGAAGAGCACGCCTAGGAAGTAGTGCAGAACATTATATGAAATTGGAAACTGCTGGGCAAGTCTGTATGGCAAGCTGAACTGTAAAAATTGTAACTTGTAAAATAAGTTGCAAAGTTAATTTTACTATAGTTGGGGCAGACTTGTTTGGGGAGTTTCCCCCTCCCTTCATAACTTGTGTACATCACTGATGTTTGATGATATCACACATTTTATGAAGTAATTGCTTATGAAGATAATTGAACTTGAGTTAATGATAATTTCATTGCATATATATAAGAAGAAGTCCAATTGTTGAAGTAGGCGTAGTTCAAATGTCCAAGTAGTGGTAAAATGAAAAGGTTAGTCGGTGTCGCACTGTGATCACGTGTGATTGGAAGTCACCACTAGCGTGAGGTCGTGACAGAGACAATCTTTGTCACAATACGACGTTGGATCATCGTTGGTTTTCATATTGTGAGAATCTTTGTCATAATGTGAGATTTAAGCATCATTGACCATGGTTGGATACGATTGACCATGGTTGACCATTATTGATATTATAAACCGAAGGGAATAATAAACCCAAGTGATTAATACTAAAGCCATCTTTGTCAACATAACCATTGTTCATTTTCATATTGACACTATCTTTGTCAAAATGCAAATCTTTGTAAATATTTTATTAATATTCAATAAAGATTAAACATATTGAACTTAATATTTCATGAATATCCAATAAAAATTAAATCTCTTTCATCTTCTATAACTATTAAATTAAAAATCAATTTTGGAAACTAAATTATCAAGTAAACAAACATATTCAAGTAAATATTTTCTTAATATTTAATTAAAATTAAATTTGTTTCCTTTTATATCATTCATTTCAATTTTTATTTAATATAATTTTGAATTTCAAAAATAATTAATCAAATTTATGTATGAATTTTATTTCAATTTTTATTAGAATATTTGTTTACGGGAAGATAATTAAGATCTATATATAAGATAAGTAAGATACTTAGTCTTGTTTGGGGAAGAGTGTAGTTTGTTGCCTTAGTAGTGCGAAAAGACTTCAGCCCCTGGTTAGGGCTGCATGAAAGCCGATTGCGACACTTCGCGAGGGTACTGAAGGGTGGAACAGAGCGCAAAGCAAACTGCACGAAAGCAGGTATAGTTGGACTAAACCAACATCACATCCATCTTAAGGGCATGGAAACTTGGTTCCAGCATCCCCCCATACTGCTTCGGGTGAGACTTCAGTCTGCGCTCCGCAGGCTGATGCCGAAAGGGCTAGTAGTGTAGGGATTTGTTTGGTTAACTAACTCTGAACCTGGGTCAGGCCCCCATAATCCAACATATGGGTAGAGAATTTCTAAATATGAATGAAAGGCATTTGACCATCCAAGCAATTCAACACAGAAATTCAAGAAGTGAACAAAAGTGTGAAGCGCGAAGGAGGAAACACGCTTTTGGGCGCAGAATAGTTAGGATAGTTCAGGAAAAACTGCAAGGCATGCAAGGGCTCGGTAGGGCGGCTGCAGTGCGGCTGGGCCATCCGCCTGCCCAGAGTGGGTTGAAAGAGTTCTAAATGAATTGATTTTCCGAACCGAAGTTTGGGGTTTCCATAGGACGTGGATCGTCACTAAACGTTTGGTGGGCACAGGTTGCACGATAGGACCCCAACTAAATGCAGGTTGGGAAAGTACTATACAGGGGTGCAGACTACACAGGGAAGTTGGGTTGTCGCTCCACGATGGGAAGAGCACGCCTAGGAAGTAGTGCAGAACATTATATGAAATTGGAAACTGCTGGGCAAGTCTGTATGTCAAGTTGAACCGTAAAAATTGTAACTTGTAAAATAAGTTGCAAAGTTAATTTTACTATAGTTGGGGCAGACTTGTTTGGGGAGTTTCCCCCTCCCTTCATAACTTGTGTACATCACTGATGTTTGATGATATCACACATTTTATGAAGTAATTGCTTATGAAGATAATTGAACTTGAATTATTGATAATTTCATTGCATATATATAAGAAGAAGTCCAATTGTTGAAGTAGGTGTAGTTCAAATGTCCAAGTAGTGGTAAAATGAAAAGGTTAGTCAGTGTCGCACTGTGATCATGTGTGATTGGAAGTCACCACTAGCGCGAGGCCGCGACAGAGACAATCTTTGTCACAATACGGCGTTGGACCATCGTTGGTTTTCATATTGTGAGAATCTTTGTCATAATGTGAGATTTGACCATCATTGACCATGGTTGGATACGATTGACCATGATTGACCATTATTGATATTATAAACCGAAGGGAATAATAAACCCAAGTGATTAATACTAAAACCATCTTTGTCAACATAACCATTGTTCATTTTCATATTGACACTATCTTTATCAAAATGCGAATCTTTGTATATATTTTATTAATATTCAATAAAGATTAAACATATTGAACTTAATATTTTATGAATATCCAATAAAAATTAAATCTTTTTCATCTTCTATAACTATTAAATTAAAAATCAATTTTGAAAACTAAATTATCAAGTAATAAATATTTTCTTAATATTTCATTAAAATTAAATTCGTTTCCTTTTATATATCATTCATTTTAATTTTTATTTAATATAGTTTTGATTTCAAAAATAATTAATCAAATTTATATATGAATTTTATTTCAATTTTTA
>APFE031723045.1:7082-39750 GCA_000404065.3 Pinus taeda
ATATGTATATTAATAAACATCAATATTATTATAATATTGGAATTAATATTAATTTAAATTTCTTGGGTTTATAATATTAATAATGTTTTGAGTTTATAATATCAATAGCTTGGAATAAAGATATAAATAGTCCCTTTGGTTTATAATAATTATCCATTGGGTTTATTAATTATTTGTGTTTATAATATCAATTCCTTGGGTTTATAATAACAATAATTCATTGTGTTTATAATATTAATAATCCCTTGTATATATTAATCCATTGGGTTTATAGGATTAACCCTTTTACTTTATAGTATTTTTCCATTGAGTTTATAAGATTAATCACTTGGGTTTATAATATTAATAATCCTTTTGGTTTATAATATTAAAAATCCCTTGGGTTTACTAATATTAATAATCTAGAAATATTAGACCTATTAAAAGCGTTGTGGTAATGTCCAATTTTTCTTTGTCACAATTAATGTTGAACTATCTCACTATCCAACATCACATTGTGGCAAGCATCATCACAATGAAACAAGTAGTGTCACCATCATAGTCACAATGGTACATTACAATGTAATTTGTTCAATGTCACGTTGCGGCAATAAAGGAATTAGGGTGTTAATATGCTGGTTTATAATATTCTGTTTAATCCAAGGGTTTAATAATAGTCCTACGACTTAATATTAATCTGTTATGTTTATAATGTTTATCCATTCATTTTATTAATCCATTATGTATATAATATTTAAAATCCCTAGGTTTTTTTAATCCCCTAGATTTATAATATTAATATTCTTGTGGATTTATCAATCTCCTCATTTTAAAATATTAATTCCTAAGGTTTATTAAACCCTTGTGTTTCTAATATTAATTCCTAGGGTTTGTTGATCCCTCAGGTTTATAAAATTTATCCAGTCGCTTTACTAATGCCTCTGGTCTATAATATTAAAACATTGGGTTGATTAGTCGCTTGGGTTTATTATTTAATCCCTTGGGTTTTTAATGTTAAAAATATCTTGCATTTCTTAATTCATTGAGTTTAAGTTATTAATTCCTATGGTTTATTAGTTCATTGGGGTTTTAATATTGATCCCTTGGGTTTGTTGATCTCTTAGGTTTATAGTATTTATCTTGTGGGTTTACAAATTCATTGGGTTTATAATATTAATAATTTTATGTGGTTTTTTTTATCAAGTAAGAGTAGGACCTTCTATTAAACTTAGTCAAATATACATAATTTACAAGGAGCCACACCTGCTCTAGGAGTGTTCACCAGTTAGTCGGGCAGGCGAAACCCAACCAATCACCCAAAACTAAGAGCAACCTAAACCGAAAATTCAAGGAGAACCACCAAACAAACCACAAGATCTTCTGGCAGTGTTGTCATGCATCAAATGATCGAAGAAAGCCATAGAGGGAAAGTCCATAACTTGTCGTGGATCGACAAGAGGTTCCTCCACAAGCCAAACTGAAAATAGACAAATGAACCCGATGGAAGTTAAAAGCATAACACTCTAAGCATTTTTCGGGTCCGACCAAAACGTGGAAACAATCACCACTGTTGATCCACTAATTAAGATCCAATGGTCATCGATGATATCAGAAGGATGAGAAGCGTGAGAGTTAACTACCTGATGAGGGCGGTTTTCTCTCTCCTCATTCTACAACGTGTCGCTCAAAGAGTGGAATCGGAGCTAAACACAGAAAACCCGGAAATGATTCAGACCCCGCCCGATATATTGCTTGTGGTATTGGACTGGTTGACTCATGGAAAAATCAAACATGTCCTTTCGCCACGTGTTGTCCCTTAATGCCTTCCAACGAGAAGTACTTGAGCCAATCCCATTCACCTACATTCTTTGTCAAGCACCACCTAGGCCAAATGACAAGGGCTACCCTATCTTGTGTAGCTATCCGAGTCAATCCTTTCAATATTCAAGCAACGGGAATCAAGACCTTGGAAAATAACCGAACCAAGGTGGGTTAGACTGTGTGGAGTTCTCCAACCTCCCGCTAGTCTTCAGGGTCCCTTTGATCCATCTTGTTAGTCTATAGTTCCATATCCTGGGTAGCCTAACAGAGACAGTCCTCCCTCAATTTAGCTGGGGAAAGTGAATCCCAAGCATACCTAGAATCCCTGCCCCTATTTGTGACTCCTTCATTTGCCAAATGGTCCACTATCCTTCCTTTTCACATGAGAAAAGCTGACAGTTTTATGGATTCACAAGTGAGAGTAAATGAGGCAAAAAACCTGCAAGAGCTTCCAGTGCTTCGACACTTTATCTGGAGAGGTTCCATTGCTAATATTCTTAGCTACTCTGATAATTAATTCTGAATCCACTTCAATTATAACATTGTCTAAACTTGAATTCACCAGCATTTCCAAGCATTGCTCTAATGCCATGAGCTGAGCCATGTTGTTTGTGGCCTTCCCAAAGTGGCCATGGAAGATTATCTGTATTTGTCCCTAATTTTCTCTTATGGCACCCCCAAAGCTCTCTAATCCTGGGTTGCCCTTAGCTGCACCACCAATATTAACGTTTAAGAAACCATAAGGAGGAGGCTTCCAGATGGTAGCACACTTTTTTATAAGGCTCATTGTCTTCATTATTCCTGGAGGATTAATTGACTCAAGCCCCAAGTGAAGTAAAATTTTCTCCTCATGGGGTAGGGGAAGATCTTTAGGAAGGGTCCTCAGTATGTTTCTTACTGTGTCTTTGAGCTACCTTAGAATTTTCTCAATTATGTATTGGGGCCTATGTTTTTTTTTTGAAGATTCGACTGTTGTGTTCTTTCCACACATTCGAGATGACAAAACCTGCAATGAGAATCTAGGCTTTATTAACTATCTCATTCCATGAGAATTTCTTTCTCCAGTTCTTTAGGGTGTTGGATATGCTAATATTATCCCCATCAGTTTGTCTAAAAATAGCAGCCACCCAGTCCCACACCTTTGAAGTGAAAGCACAGAGGTTGAGAAGGTGTTCAATCATCTCCTCATGAGCGCCACAAAGGTAACACCTAGAAGGACCAATGAAGCCTTTCTTGAGGAAATTCTCCCAATTCAAGATCTTCCTTTGATACACTAGCCAGATGAATATCTTTATTTTCATCCAATGCAGATTTTGCCAAAGTTTCTTTTAGATCAGATTAGGATTCACGAAGTTAAATCCTGTGACTTCCTATTTGGCCTCTTTGAGGTTAAAGTTGCCTTCACTGTTCTTTCCCATTATTGATTGATCCATTGAGGAAGAAACAAGAATTCTTCTATGCTCTAGCTCCTGGGTGAGCACTTTTGCCTTGGTTTTCAATTGGTTTTCATCACTATATCATGGATCCTTCCACTACCTCCATTTTTCATTATTCCTTCCCTGATCCTAGCAGTCTTTTACTAGAACCATACCTTTGTTTTCTGTGTCACTTTTGAGATTTGAAAATTCATACCTATAAAGGTTGGATTCCTGTTGCTCTTTATCCTCCCAAAATCAAGCAAGATCCCCTACTCGAATTTCCCAAAAACAATGGTGTTGAACAATGTTTTTATTATCCCAAGCAAGGTTCCAAATAAGGGAGCCCCTGATTTTCCCTGACATTCTAATGTGATCCTTCTCTTGCTAGTACTTGGCATATTTTTGCTTCCAAAGCTTAGCATAGGGGGCAATCGGTTCCTTAATCCATCTCCACCAAAGCTTGGCTCCCGAGACTCTACTGAGCGTCTCAGGATCATGAAGCCCGAAACCACCATGGCTCTTGGGCTTGCAAAGCTTGTCCCAGGCTACTAAACCCCACTTCCTTTTCTCTTCCCCTCAGACCCACAAAAATTCCCTTTGTATGCTTATTATTTGCTGATTAATACCTTTAGGAGTAGGAAGAGCTCAAAACATAAAAATGGAAATGGCCTGGAAGATCGCCTGTGTGAGCACAAGGTGTCCTACTAGACTTAGTGATCTGCATGTCCATTTTTTGATCTTGTCCTAATGTTTATTTAAAATTGGTTCCCACACATTCTTGCTTAGCGTTTGTCAGCAAGAGGAATGCCAATATATTTGGAAGGTAGTTGTTCTCTTTGAAATCCAAGAATTCTAGTAATATTTCTCTGAATAGCAATATTAGTGTTAATCTTATGGGATTTTTAATCCATTAGGTTTAAAATGTTAACTTCTAGCATTTTGTTAATCCCATGTGTTTTTAAAATTTATTCTTTGGGTTTGTCAATCATTTAGGTTTATAATATTTATCCCTTGCATTTAATAATTCATTCGTTTATAATATTAAAGTCTTTTGTTTATTATTCACTTCATTTTTAATATTAGTTTACTAGATTTATTTATTCCATGGGTTTATTAATTGCTTGGGTTTATTAACCATTTGTATTTATAATATTAATCTTTTAGTTTTATAATATTCGTAATCCCTTCTCCTATCGTTTCCCATCAGCAATTTGTAGATGACAACATGATCTTTGGCCACTCTTCCGTCCAAGAAGCCTGATCTCTAAACACTCTGCTTAACAACTTCTCTGCAGCCTCTGGAGCTTGTATTAATAGAGTCAAATCCCAGATATTCTTTTTTAATACTCATCCGACTACTCAGCGAGCCATAGCCCGAATCCTGGGCTTCTCCATTGCTTCTTTGCCCTCCAAATACCTAGGTTCCCCCCTTCTAGATTCTGCTCAGAAACACTCATCCTGGACTTCTCTTATGGAAAGGCTGGAAACAAGACTCTTGCTTTGGACTCACCGCTCTCTAAATATGGCCAGTCGACTCGTGCTCATCAAGGCGGTCTTACAATCCATGCCTTTATACTTATTTTCAATATTGGCAGCACCAAAGTGGGTTTTAAAAGCCATCAAAAAGCTGCAACGAAACTTCTTACGGGGCAGTACCGGACTTAAAAGGAAATGGGAATTAGTCAAATGGGAGAAAGCATGTCTCCCAAAGAAGGCAGGGGGAATCGGTCTCCGAGATCCTGAACACAGCAATGTGATCATGGGAGCTAAAATATGGTGGAAATGGTTAGCCTACCCAGGAACACTATGGTCCAGATTCTGGACAGCAAAATATGCCAGCAATCTACCTCTGGAGGAGCGTATAAGAATGATAGAAATAAGCAAAGGCTCAACTATATGGAGTTCAGCGATAATGCATAGAGATCTTATCCAAAATCATAGTTTCTGGGAAGTGAAGGACGGCGGCACAACACGTTTTTGGACTAATTCATGGCAGCAACTTCCAGGTCTCGCCCATACAATCCAAGAAATTCCAGCGCATCAAACTCAACTACAGGAAACGGTTAATCAATTCTGGAAGGTCAATCATGATTCTGATTATCGAACCTAGAGAGATGTACAAGAAATTATGCCAGATAGCCCGGAGGCGGTTCAACGGTCCCTTGCTGAAGAGCTCCAAAAGAGAAAGATTCTCAAAGAGACAGATCAGGATAAATTGAGGTGGGGATACGAAGAGAAAGGTACATATACAACCAAAGAAGCGTACCTCATTATTCTCAAAGATCAGTTGACCAAGGACAAGTTATGGGAGAAAATATGGAGCTCCCCGATCTGGCCAAAGATCTCCACATTCCTTTGGCTCCTATCTCACAACAGGGTTCTCACCTGGGATAATCTCAGAAAAAGAAAATTCGAAGGACCCTCAATATGTCTCAATTGTAAAATGGAGGAGGAATCGGCTGTGCATCTTATGCAACTATGTCCTTTTAGCAGGAAAATATGGGAGAAAGTCACATTTCGTTGCCAAAAGGAAGGCCGTGAGATAGGAGATTTAAACAATACTTTACGCAATTGGCCTCAGAAGCCATATCAAAGTAACATTCTTAACTCGCTCTGGCAAATAATCCCGGGAATAGTAATGTGGAACCTATGGAAAGAGCGAAATCGTAGAATCTTCAAAAACCAGTCAATGGATGAGCAACAAGTATGGAAGATAATAAACAAGAATGTACAAGAAACACTATCCATTAAATGTTGGTCCTAGGATGATTTCCCATCCAACGACAAGGAGCAAGGAATATGGAATAATTGGCAAATCCATTTACAATTCTCCAGCTTTCTTCCGAGCAACTTTAATAGACAGCAGGATATCCCTACAATTTGGTCCCCTTCGCCCATCAATACGTACATGCTCAACTTTGATGGGGCTTCTAAAGGAAATCCTGGATCCACAGGATATGGAGGAGCAGTAAGAAATCATCAAGGACAAGTGCTCAAGGTCTTCTTTGGCTCCATTGGATGGAACACAAGCAATGTGGTTGAACTTGAAGGACTCTGGAGAGGACTCAACATCGCCCAAAAGGAAGGACTCACTCCTCTAATAGTGGAGGGGGATTCCCAAATCATAATCAATATGGCGACTAAGATTCAACAAGGAACAGAGGCTCAGAAAGTCAGTAGGGGCTGGAGAATGGTAACCAGGCTGGAGCTTCTTCAATTATGGCTAAGGGACAACAAAGCTATAATCTTCAACCACATCATGCGCGAAGGGAATAAACTGGCTGATTTCCTGGCAAATTTAGGAGTGGACAGGGGGAGGGATCATTTCGAAGGATTACTTTAGGGTAATGTCACGGAGACAGAATGGTCCACCTTTCAGGAGATACTAAGGAACGATACTCAGAGGAAGGCTCAAGATCACCCGGATGCAGCTGTTACTATACGCATTTAAGCTCATGCGTCACCCACGCGCCGAGTACAAGTCGCCATGCCTCAGACAGGTGGTTGCCATGGGTTCTGGGCTGGCTTCTGCCCCAAGAGAATTTACGAGCCTTAATGGCTCATCAATGCAATTGAATTCCCAAGGTATCGACGCCCGTTATCTCAAAATGGCGCATACATTCTCCATTTTCTGTTTGCAGTTCGGCTCTGGTATTAAGAGGTTAGCAGTTAAGGTCAGAGTTGAGGAGGGAGGCTCTGAGGGCAGCAGGCCCACCCTTGAGTCCATCCCCTATCCAATTCTTGCGGTTTGTCCTCATTCTTCTAAGGAGAATTTGACGTTGGCCATTGGGTTGCTGGGCCATCGGGGAAACCTCTCCATCGGAACTCTTACTGGCAGACGGAGGCATAAGGAAGCTCGGCTTCATCCTCAGAGAGCAGCTAGGTATCTTGGGTTCATCATGGCTCCTCGCACTAGGTATCTTGGGCCTTGTAGGGGGCGCAATTCTGGGCAATGGGGTGGAACAAGAGGCAAGGGCCAATCAAGCCCGAGGCGCATCTCACCACAGGCTTTTGCTTCACCACCCTCCTGTGACTCGGAGCACTATGATTTATACATAAGAAATTCAATGCAGACCGCGACTCTTCATTACCGTCAAAGGAGGAATAAGCCTGTGGTAAAAGCCATGATTACTGCCATTTTTTCTGAGGAGGATTAGGAGGACGGTAGCTGGAAGGCTGAAATAGAGGAAAAGACGCCTCCCTCCTCAGACAATTCAACCAAGTTAAAGGATTCGGCTGACAGTTCTTACAGCCCTGAGTTACAGAGCAGGATAGATGAGGAGAGCACCCTTGGATACTCGGCGGAGCAGGCTGAAGCTTTACAGGAAATTGGCAGCCTCAAAGGAAAAGAGCCCATGGCTACTTCTGAGAATCCACCAGAGGCTCTAATGGAGGTTCAGAGCAGCAAGCCTTCCTCCCCTCAGAGAAAAATAAGGAATGAGGAGACAGAGGACTCTTTCGACTACGCTCTGTACCTTAAACTGCCGCCTGGTATTGATCGTCTCGAAGACCTTCCGAATGGGATGGAGGTGACTTGGGAGCATGACCCGGAACGTGCAGTAGAGGATCGAAAGAAGCGTGAACTGGAACATGAAGCTGAGGAGTGGAAGAAGCAGAACAAGTAATGGCAGAAGCGTCAAGGGTAAGCCTTTGGTCTCAGGCGCACAATGCTTTTCCTTTTTGGTTCAGTTTCATCAGGAGGCAGGAAGCAATTGACGCAATGCTGCATGGAACCACTGTTTTTTGTAATGTGTCTTGTGGACCGGGTTAATTTCTTGTTTCTATGTCTGACTATGTCGCAGTAAAAACTATTTATGTTGATGTTTTTGTAACCTCTAGCTTGTATAAGCAGAGGATCCAGGTTGATAAGGAAAGCTTTGACAGAGAGTTGAACACACGCTCTCAGAGGTTCACACCTCTTGTAAATACTTTTTTGGTTTTTTAATATAAATAGTTTAGCCTTTGCCTAGCAAAAAAAAATATTCATAATCCCTTGGTTTTATTGACCCCTTGTGTTTATAATATAAATAATCCTTTGTGTTCGTTGATCAATTGGGTTTATGACATTAATCACTTGAGTTTTCTAACTCTTTGGGTTAGTAACATTAATCTCTTGGGTTTATTAAACCGTAATAAAGAGTTAAATATTATTTCTATGGTTTAATATTAACCATTTAGGTTTATAATGGTTATCGCTTTGGTTTATTAATTTGTTGGGTTTATAATATTAACAATCACTAGGGTTTATGAGTCCCTTGGGTTCAAAACATTAATTCATAAGCCTTATTAATCCATTGTGTTTCTAATATTGATCACTTGAGTTTGTCAATCCCTTAGGTCTATAATATTTATCACTTGGGTTTACTACATCCTTGGTTTTTAATATTGAACTCTTGGGTTTATTAGTCCCTTCAGTTTATAATATTAATAATCCCTCATCTTTATTAATCACGTGACTTTAAAATGTTAATTCTTAGGGTTTATTAATCCCTTAGGTTTTTAATAGTGATCCATTCGATTTGTTTATCCTTTTGGTTTATAATTTTTATCCCTTGTGTTTACTAATTCATTGGGTTTATAATATTAATAATATCATGGTTTTATTAATCCCTTTGGTTTAAAATGTTAATTGCTAGGGTTTATTAATCCCTTGTGTTTTTAATATTGATTCATTGGGTTTGTTGATTCTTTATGTTTATAATATTTATCTCTTGGGTCTACTATTTGATTGAATTTATGATATTAAATCCTTGGGTTTATTAGTGACTTCGGTTTATAATGTTAATAATAATGTGCATTGATCAATCCCTTGAGTTTAACTAATTCTGAAGGTTTAGTAATCCCTTGTATTTTTAATATTGATCCCTTGGGCTTGTTGATCACTTGGGTTTATAGTATTAGTCCCTTGCGTTTACTAATTCCTTAGGTTTATAATATTAAGACTTGAGGTTTATTGCCACCTTTGGTTTATAATATTAATAATTAATTGGGTTTATAATTTAATCACTATGGATTATTAATCATTTGGTTTTTAAATATTAGTTTTTAGAGTTTATTAATCTTTTCGCTTCATAATATTAGTCTATTGTATTTTTTAATCCTCTTGGTTTGTAATATTAATAATCCATTGAGTTTATTATAATATTATTATTTTTTGTGAGCTTAGTAGTACCTTTCATTCATTCATTTATAAACAAAAATCTTACAAATATATGAGTCACTGAGTGGCCTCAACCTGCCTAGTAGGAAACTAGGTCTATTGAGCACTGAATCGCATTATAAGTGATCCAAAACATAAATAGTTTGAGTCTATTTAACCAAGTCTTATAATGTTAGTAGTCTGGAATCCAATTAGTAAGCATATCACAAAAAACATAAACGCTACCCAACATATACAACAAAAATAAAGGCAAAATTAACATACATAACTTGAACTAACTAATTATCTAATGATTACAACTGACATGGGATATGCTTCTCAATGTGTCCTAGGCAAGCATTTTGATTCTGGAGTAAAATTTGAATAAACTGGAGCTCATTTTCAATGTCTCAGAGGCCTGAATCGACCTCACTTTTCACTGTTGTGTTAGTGGTCACAGCCAATTCTTTGGACAGTATGCATTTCATTAACTAGTAGTGATCGATGGACTATCTAAATAGGGTGATATGGTTGCAGGTGTATCTAGGGTTCGTGATTACTTGCTCCAACCTTTGGCTGATAGTTCAAACCTGACTTTCAAATTCAACTCCGTTGGGCTTCTGCTTAGTACTCTACAGCATAGTCTAAATGGAAGATGAACCAACTTATTTTCCTTTTTCCTCCTAGTATCTATAGCCCGTTCTACCTTAGCCCAAGGATCCACCCAAAGGTTGAGACTTCACCATATCTACCAACGCCAACCCCACTTTTTTCACCCTTCTTGCACCTTCTCACACTCGTAAACTAGCCCACTCTACATAGGCAAGAAGTGGATACAAAGTAGGTGGACCTCAAATATGATTTATACAAAGAACCACCCAAAATATAGAAATGAATTTAATGTATGACCAAAAAAACAAATGAAACGATGAAAAACATTGTGTCTGTTCAAAATTCCACCACCCGAGCCAGCAAGCATAGAATGTAAATAGTAACCCTCTGGGAGGAGGAGGTACCACCTCAATAAAAATGGTGGTGCCTATGCACCCATGGGCCCTGAGTCCATAGACTCAGCCTTGATCATTTACCAAAACCCTTACTCTCCATAGGGCTTGCCAAAACAATTTAAACTTAAAACAGGGAGCCCAATTATCAACATGCAGAGGAAACCTCAAGAGAAAAAACCAGAAACCAGTAAACATGCACATATGAGAAAGGATGTTTCCAGAAAAGATAGAAATTGACATTACATACTGAAGAAGGCCAATATTGTCAGTCACAAAAACTCCTAATTTAACCATTGTTTCATTTCCCCTTCGGAGGCGAGGCTTATCTCGAGTAGCAATCCCCAACTTAGGATACAAATATAGCATTATAAGATACTGTAATTTATATACCAACCTCAAAATGAGACATGCAACAACTCAATATACCTTTCTCATTCCTCAAGTCACGTACCTGTAAACATCAAAATTAGGATCCCTAAGAATACGAGGACCTGATTTTATATGCTAGACAAATGGCCTTAACTCCACCTCTGATCCAACCTCCTGTAGGCACCAAGGGTTACCAACCTTCACATCATGGATCTCCCTTGATCTACAACACTTCATGTTATCACTATGCATAACCGTGTGAGGGCATGTGGTATACAACCCACCGTCCCAATCCAATAAATGTTATATCATATCAATGAAACCCAAGAAGCCCTCTAACTCTTTCACACCTTGATCAAGGATTTTGATTAGGAGTTAGGTCTTGGATTAGAATCACATTAAATTGGTTCATTCCTTATTCCCCCATCTCACTTATCCATGGCTTATCTATATTCAATCGTCGGTGAAGACAACCCCAATTTTCTAAGAAGTCCAAAAGTTTGTTACCATTGTGGCGGACATGTGAGGGGATTATATATTTGAAACCTTGAATAAGTTCATTGATACCCTAGATCAAACAAGTAGTCCTCGAGCTTTCATTAATATTTTCCCAATAGGACCCTTGGTTGAGATTTTTAATAGTATAAATGACTAAAGAGGAGTCTCCTTCCACCAATTTTTTTTTAAGCCCTTCCCCTCTGCCTATTATAAATCCATGTTTAACAACACTAAAATCAGCGTCATTTTTACATGGCATGCCACAATCTAAATAATATATTCAGATAACCCAACCCTGTGAGTCCCTAATGACCCCTCCAAAATCCACATCTCGAAGGTTACCTTTGGAAGCCCCATCAAAATTTATATTGAAAAAACCATCAAGGGGGTAGTAGAAGAGAGGGAGATTGATTGGGAGGCACCTTTAACTTCAAAGATGAGGGTGATAGCATTTGCAGGGATAAGTTGAGGTTAGAAAGTATCCGCACTTCTTGGGTGGTGACCTTCCAATCATGAGAATGCCATTTCTATGCTAGTATAGTTTCTCTTACATTTTCGAGTATTCCTTTCCAAACTTATGAGTGTGACAGATTCTGGTCCTTGAATGTCCTTTTGTTCCATTCCTTCAATGCTTCCCATAAGAGAAAGCTGAGAGATAGAGTCTAGGCTCGATCTACAATAGGACTAGAAAAAATTCCTTTCCTCCAACCCTGAATGATGGATCAAAAATCGGTGTTATCTCAATCTAGATGTCCTAAAATACTATCTATACTCTATGGGAGTCGGGAAACAAATGGCCATAAATTTATGATATGTTCCATAGTTTCAGTATTAGAGGCACATTTACTATAGAAAGAGGGCCCATGGATTCCTCTCTTCTATAATTAGTCCCAACTGAGAATCATACCACTCCACACTAGCCACAAGATGTGTGTTACTTTTAGCTAGAATTCTCCTATCCATATTTTCCTCCATAGTAGATTATATTGATCCGGAGGCTCCCCTGCTACTAGTCAGTAAGCTTATTTTATGGTGAACATACCTTTGACTTTATAGCACCACCTTATAATATATTTTCCTTTTGACAATCCAACCCTTCTAGTGTGTAGTTGATAATCGAACACATCCCATTGATTTGAGTCAGGAGGGTTGTGCGAGTCTTGTTTCATTTTCCACTATATTGATTGAATCTCAAGGGTCAGATCCCAAAAATAATTAACTATAATGTTGTGGGGTGTATTAGTAAAAAGGAATATCTCATCCAAATCTCAATTACTCAAGATGTTTCCTCGTTGTTTCCACGAATCTGATTTCACAAAAGGTATGGTTGTAGATTAACTCATTTTCTTTGAAGTTAAGCTCCAAATTGAGGATCCTCTTAGAGTTCCCTACATTCTTAGTCCTTCCTCTGTGGTTAAGGGCATGTTATATTTTCAGTCCCAAATGACATTATAAAGATGAGTACCACCTTGAATCCATCACCACCACAACATTTCTCCCGTCACTTGGTTTAGGACAGAATAATCCCAAAAACCCAACCCCCCAACCATTTTAGTTTAATTCAACCAATTCCATGAAAGGAGCACCCAATTTTTAGCTTCGTGAGCCCCCTGTCATAGGAATTTTTTGGATATACTTGCCATATTACAGTAAGAAGTTTTGGAAGTAGCTAAACCCGAGAGTTGATATATTGGGATCAATTGCAACACAACCTTTAGTAAAACCACCTACCCACCAATGTTTAGGGATTGGATAGACAAGTTTTGAAGCCGAGATTGGATGCACTGAAGGAGGGTTTCCCAACAAGTGGTCCTAAGAGAATGAGTAAGTAGGGGAATTCTTAGGTATTTGGATGCAAGGGGGCCAATGAAAAATCCCAAAAACTTGGCCAAAAATGGTTGGGATGGAGTGGGGTGTTGAATAAAAAGATATTTGCTTTCTCATTATTGATATGAGTATATGAAGCTTCCATAAAGTCTTGGAGTATAGATTTTAGAGCCCTGGTTTCCAAAAAGAAGACTTGGCAGAATAACAATATATCATCCACAAACTATTGGTGAGATAAGGGAAAGTCATTTCCCCACACACGGATACATTTTAAATCTCTAGCCTCAACAACCGATTTTATATATGTTCACATCCCTTGCACAGTCAGAATGAAGAGGAAGGCTAAAATAGAGTCATCTTGATGGAGGCATCTGTACGAATTAAAAGTGTTGGAGGGAGAGACATTGATGAGAATTAAGAATACCAGGAAGGAAATGAGAGAGGAAATCCATTAGATCCATCACTGGTCAAAACCAAAGGCTTTCAAAATTTTCAGTAGAAAGGCCCAACTTAGGTGGTCATAGTCTTTGGATAAGTCCAATTTTATCGTCATTCCCTTAGATTTAAGACTCTTAAGAGAGTGAATAGGCTCTGGGGCAGTGACAATGCCATCCAGAATTTGGTGACCTTGGACAAAATCGGTTTTCTTAGGAGAAATTAGAGTAGGAAGAAGAGGTTTAATGAAATTGACTGTAATGGTGGAGATAATTTTATATATGAAATTACATAAAGAAATTGGTTTGAATCCTTGAGGATCTTTAGAATGAGTTGTTCTCATAATCAAAGCTATAAAAGTAGAATTAAGGGCCAGATTTACCTACCTAGATAGCCAATACTCTTCAACCGCTTCCAAGATATCCTTACCCAAAATAGGCCAGGTCACCTCAAAGAATTATGCCATGAAGCCATAAGGTCCTCGAGTTTTTTTCTTTACTAAGCCTTTAACTACCGACTCAACTTCCTCCATAGTGATGGCCCTCATCAGTTTCAGGTTTTCATATGTGCTGACCAATTGTGGGATATGTCTTGTAATGCACCTACTTGCTTCTAATATATCGCGACTAACTTCTAAGAGGAGGTTATGAAAATTGTCAAGCATAAGGTTTTCCACGTATTCATGTTGGACCAGTCGATCCCCTAGAAATCAAGCAATAAAAAGATATTGTTATGCTTCCTATGTTGGATCATAGCTTTGTGAAAGAAAAAGTGTTTTTCTCCTCTTCCCGCAGCCATTATACCTTGGATTTTTGTTTCCAGAGTATCTCCTCCTGCTTTCTTCATTTGTCTACCAGAGTTAGGATTTGTCCTTCTTCTATTACTAAGGCTCATGAATACCCTTGGGTGATCATTCGTTGTTGTACCTTTTCAATGCAAGCTTGCAGGGTTTCCTGTTCTTTCTCAATGTGCCAAATTTCAAATTTATTCCATATTTGATCTATTTATTAAGATCCTTGAGATGAAGTTAAAAGGCATGCATAAAATTGTGTCCCTGAACTGAATTGATTGTTTACCAATCCTTTACTTTGTCTAGGAAGGATGGGTCTTGCAACCAAAAGGACTCAAACCTAAAGGGTCTATTACGATGGCCCAACTTAAAGTCCATTTCAAAATGAATTGGCCAAAGGTAAGATCCAAGACATGGCATAATAGAGGCTTTGAAGAAAATGTCCTTACTGATAAGGTCTTCAGAAACCAGGAATCTATCTAACCTAGACAGACTTGGTGAGCTCCACATCTCTAGTTGTTCCATGTGAATATCGCATTTATAGTGGGAATATCTACTAATTTTAAATCCACTATCAAAGTTAAGAAAATATCCATTTTTGGCTACTTCCATCTTATTCCACCCTTTTTCTCTTATCGCAAGGTTATGAGGTTAAAATCTACCCCAATAAAGAAAGTTTTTCTTCAGTCATACTTCAAATCTTTCCTAAATTTTGGAGGAAATATTCTTTCTCCCCTCGAATATGAGGGTCGTAGACTACCAGTAGTAATACCCACTCTCTAGCCCCAATATGTATGAATCTACTAGATAAAACATGGCACATACTGATCCAATGGTCAAAAATAATCTCAGTAGGGTTCCAGAGAATGACAATACCCCCTAGACTACCCCTTGCATCTAAAGTTATTACTTCATACTTGGGATGCATCTGATTGAGCATTGCTTCTATTATTTCCCCTCTCACCATGCTTTCCTAGAGCAACACTATTTTGGGTTTCTCCTTTTTTAGGTGATCCTATAGATATCTCTGTTTACCATAGCTATTGAGGCCCCTCAGATTCTAGGAGATAGCAATCATTGAGAAGCATTGTTGATTTGGTGGAAAGCTACTGATAGTGGTACCACCTGTCTAGAATTGACTAATGAATCTCCTACCATTTGGATTGATTCCTAAAAAAATTTCCTTCTACATTTCTTGCCTCCCTTGTTTGGGCTTCTCGTTTCTTGCAAGCTTCCCAACTAGGATCCAATGGTATCTGACATATCAGATGAATTTTCACTCTGCTTCACTTGATATTGTTGGAATTTGTCCTGATCAAGCTTCTTTTGATCCACAAGAACAAGTCTCTCATCTAGATTACTCCATTCATGAAACCATTTTTTCAAAATTTCATAGTTCTTTGGTGCTAAGATCCTCCTTTTATGTATCAATATCCATGATTGTGAGTTCAATGGGATGTTCCTATTCTTCCTTGTATGACAGTTCCATCTCGGATTTTCGTTTTGGCTTAGAATTTATTTTGGTTGGTTCTCTCCCTTGTGTCAATTCTTTCCGCTAATCTACGACTTTGTAAGTTTCCCCAATTTCCTGGAAAACCCCAAAACAATTTTGATTCTCTCGGTTTTGTTGTTTTGCTGGCAAAAGAATCTCGGCATGTTTTGCATTCTTATTCTTATGTGAGACTTCCTGAAAACGCTCATTATCCTCTTGCAGTGAACTCAACTCTTTGGCTGGAGATCCAGCTTCTGGTTCTATTTGATTCAGTGGAAGGCTTTATACAAATTGTTGTACTCATGGCAGCGATGGCAGCGAAGAGGAATGTGCTTGTAATCTAGTGGCTACTACTAGATGTGGTCTTGGTATTCCAATTCTACAAATTTAGGGAGGGGTTTAGCGATATTCATATAAAAATAGATGTTGGCATATGAGGTGTATCTCCCCGAACGGGTCCATTCAACTATTTTCACGAATCTTCGAATGGAGTTCCCTATCCCTTCGAGAATTTCTGGATACCAGAAATCGACGAGTAGAGTGAAGAGGCGAACTGAGATGGCGGTAGCCATAAACTGTTCCTGATTTCGATTGTAGCATTCCTCCAAGTATCTCATAAAAATCCCCGTGTTGTAGTAAAAGTATGGTCCATTTTCAAAAACCCTCTCCTTGTCCTCCAAGATATTGAATATTCTTGTGAAAAACTCTTAAGCTCTAAACTTCAGATCTATATGGCCTTTCAGTTGCCATTTTAGCTAGATCAACTTGATCAAATCTTTTTCTGATGACCAAATCCCAATAAATTTACAGATTAGGGCATGATCCTTCATGTACTTGCGGTAGTTCTCGAGTTTTTTAGAGTGTATCATGAATCTGTGAATCTTGGTTGCGTTTGGGAGGCATTTCTAATAGATTCGAGCTTGCCATTCGGCTCCCATTACACGTCCCTCATTAGGGTCGGCTCCATGGCCATGGAATGCTCTTGCTTTTCCACTACTTTCACCTACTGCCACACTTTGATAGTAGGGGATATCCACCCCCCCCCCCCCCTAGTAGAGGCACTCATTCCCCCACTAGAGCCCTCCAATATAAAAATGATGGTTGCAGGGAATGGAGATCTAGTGTTGTCATATGCTTCAGGATTTGCTTGAAACCCTACGAGAGCTCATCTCTATACTTCCGACTCTAATGTGTTTATGATAATATTATTATTGTAAGTAATAGTATAATATTTGTTAATTTAATATATAATCTATATGTAGTTGATATTTTTATTTACTTTAACTAAATATATGAAAAAATTAATTGTTATATTAATAAATATAAAATAATTTCTCACGATACTTGTGAGAGATAAATAAATATTATACATAACAACAAAATACTATTATTATATTACATATGAATTATATTATAGTTTGAGTTATAACTGTTAATATATTAACAAGATTTATAATATATTATTACTAATAATATAATTCATTATAATATATTCTTATATTACTATTACTATATTTTATATTATTGCTAGCGTAGATCAACGACATTTATTATGTATTAGCGATATTAATAATAAAATATACTTTATTTTTATATAGTATTATAATAATAATATTTGATTTATTATTTTTAATTATTAATAATAACTAATAAATAATATTAATACTATAAATAATATTGCTTATATTATATTAATATTAATAAAAATAAAAAATATTTTATATAGTAAATTTGTATTAATAATAATTATAAATAGTTAAATTTATTAATAATAATTTTATAATTAATAATAAATATAGAAGGCTTGGGTTCAAATATTGTGTTTATCCCCCCGATTGGGATGATAAAAATTTGGACATGATGTAGAATAAATAATAACATAATACTAATATTATTTTTGTAATAATAATAATAAATAACTTATTTATAAATAATTATATAAATGTCAGTCCCACTTGCACAAGCAAACGAGTTGAGGATGGTCCTCGAAGAAAAAGTGACATCGGATCAAACCTCATGGGGGGTTGTCGTGACTTTTTCTAGGGGCAGGAGACATACTAAAAAATCGATTGAACTTCGGGTTGGTGTGGCCTAGGTTAGCTCCGATCCTCAGGTGACTTTGGCGGATTAGATGCCCGTTGGTCGTAGCTCCTGAAACCATATGTCAAGCCTCGAGGATCATAGGCAACTTTAGAAACAAAGAAAAAAATTATGTAGATAAAAAATTATATTATATTATCAATATTAAATTATTATAATTAAATTCATTCTTAAAATTAAAAATAACCATATTAATATAATATAAATAGACAAATTATAAAAATATATTAATAGTAAATAATGATATAACAATAATTATACTAATAAGATAAAATAACATTTATTTATGTATTACCCAACGATTAATATTATAAACCACATTAATATATTGTACCCTACTATTATGAACACTTTGATTAATAAACACAAGGGATCAATATTATCAACCAAAGGATTTAAATATTAAACTGTATGTAAAAAATTGTAGCATAGGAATATGAATGCTTACATTCAAAACCCAGAGGGATTCATACCATAAACCCAATGTAGCAAAACTAGAAACACATGGGAATAATATTAAATCCAATGGATACATATTATAAACCTAAGGGATATAAAACATTACATAAATACTAACTCTTAGGCATATAAAACATTTGATTTTCATATTGAGACAATCTTTGTCTCAATACGATGTTGCACCATGCTTGACCATGGTCCATTTTCATATTAGGACAACCTTATAATCATTGCGACATTGCACGATGGTTTTCCACAACTTCTCATGCTGGATTTTCATATTGAGTAAATCTTTGTCACAATGTGTCGTTGGAACATAGTTCACCTTGATTGACCATGTTCAACCACATTTGACCAATGTTGGCCATGATTGTCCATAGTTGAAAATGGTTTAGAATACTTGAGCATCATTAATTTCCATATTGAGATATTCTTTATCACCGAGGGACATAGGACCATGTTTAACCACGACTATAGATGTAAGCAATCTCTATTGAACACTACGTTGAATATTATAAAATGTAAGAATAATGCTACACCCATAGAAAATGAACCACTAGACAAATAAACCAAACGAAATAATAAATCTAAGGAACTAATAGTAAAGCGCGAATGGAGTACAAACCCAAGGGAAGAATATTGAACCTAAGCGTTTATTAATACAAACCGTAAGAGAACTATTATAAACCATAAATTTTTCCATGATTGACCACCTTTGACAATCATTGACAATGGTTAACTATGGTTCATTTCTTCATATTGTTACAATATTTGTCACAATGTGACATCATACCATCAATTGCTATGATTTTAAGCCCAACTCATTCACGTTATACCCTACAATTAATATTATATAGTGATGAATATTTCAACCTACGCATATGAACAATTACATTGATAAACTCAAGTGAGAAGTAAAGTGAAGCAATTAGAACAATAATGTCAATGCACTATAAACCGAAGGGAAAAATATTAAACCTAAGGGGTTGATATTATAAAGCCAAGGTATAGACACACTTTGAAAAATATTAAAAACCCTCACATATCATAAACCAAAATGCATTATTACATACAAACAACAAACATGAATGGATCATAAACGTATGGAAAAATTGTTTAATACAAGGGAAGAATATCAAAACTGATCGAATAATTAAAATTCAAATAAAATTGACAAACAATTTTATACCTTACAACACCAATGACAAGAATATGAAATTTACTCACATTGGAAATGGAAAATTAATATTTTAATTGAGATATATTTTTGAGATATATTTTGGTTCTCTTAACATCAACAAATTCTATAAGGAAATCCAACTTTAAATAGTCCACTCGAACACACATATTTAACAATAGTGGAGGAATGACCTGTTATATAGTTTTATGAATCCAACATTTTGGACTACCAAGTGAGTCCATCATCATGCATGCGTCAATAGATTTAAGAAGATATTGATGAAATATCTAGGAGCTAGTCATGAGAGTGTATATATGGATTATGAAAAGGAATATTGTCAGAGATTTAGTGAGCCAAACTCTAAATAATTTGGTAATATATTGACAAATTAGAAATTAAACCATTAGGGTTTAATTAGTTAATTCATTATAACCTATTTGTAAATTCTCTTGTTAATTAGTAATGGTTGAATTTTTAATTCATAAAGCTTTTTACTTAACCTCCTGAATTTCTTATAAGATTATTATTATTATTAACAAGCCACTGTAGTTCTTGGAGATAGAGAGAGGTAGGGTTTGACATTTACAAATATATCAAGAGTGAAAACTATAGATGGTTTGCATATTTCACTGCTTTTTTCTTTTCAATGTTATGCTAAAATGCAAGACGCTGCATATGTTATAGTTAGAAACAAAGACGAGGAACGATTGAAGTCAATATCATTTTTGGGATATTTATCTTGAATAGAGTTTAATGTTTTTGCATGTCTTTGAGAAAAAGATGAATAGTTCTCTATAATTGTTGTTGTATCTAGCAATGTTTTGTACGCACATTGATAACTTGTTTGTTTTTCTTGTTCATCATTTGAATGGAGTTTTTGATTGGAACTAAATTGACTGAGGAAGAAATTGCATGCGTCAATATTTTTTTATTAGTAATGTTTTTGTTTTATTTGTTAAATTGTACTTATTTATGCTTTCCCTTTTCCTTGTTTTCAATCATTTTAGATTTATATCTAGCAATTTGTTTTGTGGGTTAAAAAAACACAAATATTTAACAAAGTATGTGTATGTATATAACTCTTTGTTTGTGTGTGTATGTACTAAATTTAACTGTATATTTCTATAATTGAAATGCATATATGTAGAACAATGATGGCCTCTATTACATCTCAACGATCAAAGCTATTGCAAGAACAATAAATTTTGTGGCCTATATTTTTAAAAGGAATAATAGAAAACATGGCTTCCATCCTAGTATTGTTGATGAGCATATTTGTGTCTTGCATGAAATGAAATTAGATGTGGAAACCTCATATCATTTTCACCAAAGAGATTCTAGAAGAAAAATAAGAAGGAATTGGTTGGAGAGCATGAACGGTTGTGACCATTATGCTATTTATTTGAATTCGTGCTTCTTTTGTCATCTTTATGGGTGTGTTTTGGAAAAGGCTAGCATTAAATAAGTTTTTAAAATAATGAATCCATACAGGTGAGGAGAATTTTTAGTAGTGGAGGAATGACGTGTTATATAGTTTTATGAATCTAACATTTCAGAGTATCAAGTGAGTCCATCATCAGGGATGCGTCAATAGAATTAAGAAGATATTAATGAAATATCCAGGAGCTATTCATGAGAGTATATATATGTATTATGAAAAGGAATATTTCAGAGATTTAGACATCCAAACTCTAAATAATTTGGTAGTATATTGAAAATTCTCTTTTTAATTAGTAATATTTAATTTTTAATTCAGAAAACTTTTAGATTAACCTCGTAAATTTCTTATAAAGATTATTATTAGCAAAATGTGCTTAGAATTTTATTTTCTATTTTTTTAAATTATCCTCCTGAATTTCTTATAAGATTAATAATAATAATAATAATAATAATAATATAATAATAATAAATGACATTCTAATCACATTTTATTATAATATAAGAAATTCAGGAGGTTAATTTAAAAGCTTCTTAATTAAAAATTAACCATTCTAATTAACAAGAGAATTACAAAAATATTATTATGAATTAATTAATTAAACCCTAATGGTTTAATTTCTAATTTGTCAATATACTACCAAATTATTTAGAGTTTGGGTGACTAAATCTCTAAAAATATTCCTTTTCAAAATCCATATATAAAATCTCATGATTAGCTCTTGGATATTTCATTAATATCTTCTTAAATCTATTGGCGCATCCCTCATGATGGACTCACTTGGTTGTCTAAAACGTTGGTTTCATAAAACTATATAACAGGTCATTCCTCCACCACTAAAAATTCTCCTGACCTGTATAGATTCATTATTTTAAAAAAACTTATTTAATGCTAGCCTTTTCCAAAACACGCCCATAATGATGAAAAAAGAAGCACGAATTCAAATAAATAGCATAATGGTCATGACCCTTCACGCTTCCAACCAATTCCTTCTTATTTTCCTTCTAGAATCTCTTAGGTGCAAATGATATGAGGTTTCCACATCTAATTTCATTTCATGCAAGACACAAATATTCACATCAACAAAACTAGGATGGAAGCCATGTTTTCTATCAATCCATTTAAAAATATAGGCCAAAATTTATAGTTCCTGCAATAGATTTTATCATTGAGATGTAATAGATGCCATGGTTGTTCTGCATATCTGCATTTCAATTATACAATTAAAATTAGTACATAAACACACAAACAAAGATATATATACATAAACATACTTCGTTAAATATTTGTGTTTTTTTTAATCCACAAAAAAATTTGTTAGATATAAATCTAATAGGATTGAAAACAAGGAAAAGAGAAAGCATAAATAAGTACAATTTAACAAATCAAACAATAACATCACCAATAGAAAATTATTGATGCATGCAATTTCTTCCAAATGGTCAATTTACTTCCAATCAAAAAATCCATTCAAATGATCAACAAGCAAAACAAACAACTTATGAATGTGCATAAAAAAAATTGCGGGAGACAACAACAATTATAGAGAACCTTTCATATTTTTCTCAAAGACATGAAAAACATTAAACTTTATTCAAGATAAATATCTCAAAAATGATATCAATTTCAATCGTTCCTCGTCTTTGTTTCTAACTGTAACATATGCATTGTCTTGCATTTTAGCATAGAAAAGAAAAAAACAGTGAAATATGCAAACCATCTATAGTTTTCACTCTTGATATAGTTGTAAATGTCAAACCCTTCCTCTCTCTATCTCCAATATCTACAGTGGCTCGTGTAAAGTCATTCCCTATTATTTGGGAATTGTCAACACTCATGCCAATTTCAAAGGCATTTGTCTATTATTCCCCCGAACGATAGGCACAATTGGAATAAAATTTGGATAGTCCCTATCAAAGAGAACACCATAATACTTTTTAAAAATAATTGCAGGGAATTGTCAAAGTATGGTGACTTTGAACCAAGTCCAAAGAAAATATCTTAAATATATTACACGCGTCATAAAAAGATCCCAATCAACAAGAAAAGGCTCATAAAACACACAAATTAGCGAAAATATTACAACATATATGATGTGTAAGAAACCACATCACTCGAGCTATATATAAATAGATAGACAAACACCCTTGTAGATGTGTGAAGAAATAACCCATTAAAACATTACGAAAATATGCCTATCTCAGGTCATCTCCTTATTGCCTATAATTTTTTCATAGTCACAACAATGTTGAAGGTTTCCCACAAAACATTCCTAGCTATTATACCTGCATACAAGGATTTATCCGTGAGAGGAGGTAGCTAGCAAAGGTCACTTACAAGAATCACAGACCTACCACCAAAAGCAGAATCCTTCTTTTCAGGAAAGGCTTCTCACAAAGGAGAATATATCTGTATGAATATCCTTGGACCTATAAATCTCATCTCATCAATCAATATATATTGAATATCCCTAATTTCCTTTTCAAATACTACCAAAGCCTGGCCAAACAATAGTTTCATATCTTTTATAAGAATTTTCAAAGCATAATGTTTTGTTTTGCCACATATGTTAAAAGCAGATATACTAGTTGGAGGGAGAAAAAAAATAGATTTTATCATTAGTTGTTCAATTAGAAAGAGCATGAAAAATACAATGAATGAGAGAAGACATCCCAGTTCCAACAATACCTTGAAGGACAATTTTCAAATGACCATCAATTCCACCATTAACAAAGTGTTGAAAACAATTTCAAAAGCCACCAGTTGTTTATTTGATAGAGACGAAGGCAACAAATATGTCACCCTCACCAACATACGAGTGACAACAACCACAGACTACCCATATTCTATAAAATAGATCCCTTTTTCTGAAAAAATGTTTGAGATCATTATTTCCTACCAATTATAATGAATATCAAAGTTCGTTACACCAATATTGTCAAGGTCAGAAATGCTTACACCTTGGAGGAACTATACTAGAAAGAACCTACCACTCTTCCAAATCTGGATCAACATTTTCTTCATTTACAAGGGGCTCAACATCTCCTTCATTTCTTACATCCACCAAAGTGTCTCGAGCAACATGCCATGCATGATATCTCAAATTTCTCTAGTTTGAAATGATACTTTCAGTTCAAAACTTGACATCTTTAGCAATGTCATGAAATGACTTGTATAAAAGAATCTCACTCCAACAAAAGGTTTCAAACTCTTTTGATTCATCATCATAAACAACATAAAATCATGGCTAAACAGAAATAATAACATGATTATATTGTGCCCTCCATGGCTCTCGCCTACAGTTGGCATAAAAACTGCACGATCTTTCTCTTTCTATGAAGCACAAATGTTCCAAAAAAATAAGTTGGGCTTGATATACCTGAATGAAATTGTTTTTGTACAAAACTTCATTAGAATGTAGCAATAACTTTTAGTACACTTTGTTCTCAACATTCAAAGGGAAAAAATTATTACTACAGACAACAAGACAAATTTTTAATAGCTAATGGCAGGTTTCTTAAGCTTCAATGTCACACTCAACGAGTTTCAACAAGGAATCTTTTATATGTAAAAAACATAAGAGCCTCATACCCACTCCCACCAACAACTCTTGTTAACATTTTGTGATAGCATTACCATCTTCCCTCTAGCTTCAAAGCATATTTCACTATATATTTGAAAATTGCATTTCAATAGACAACTAGATGACAATCAACATTTGCTCACTACATTGATAAAAGATCAACATTGTGAACATTTAAAAAGTCATCATTTCATGCTAGTTCATACTTTATTTTCCTTTTTCCATCTATGTACAATGTTGAATATGCACAAACCTCCCAGAGAGCATCATAGCAAGATGAAAGGACAAACCCACTTTTACGTTAACAAGAATCAACACAATATTTCGTATGCCTTTGGATGCGATTCACCAAATGCTCATAATCTTATTTAGGTTTGCAAGAAAAAAATGGTTGTATCTTTAAAAGGCATGGATTGTTAGGCTGACGTCAAGGGATCATGACATTTTGATGATGTCTGTCAAGCAGATTCCAAGAAACAATATATTTGTCAAAAAGTGCTTTGCTACGCCAACATGAGTGGCATTAAACTATTCCAATATTTCCATATTCGATGCTTCACAAAGCCACGAAAATCTATGGATGTGGGTCGAACCTCTATGTCCCACTCGTACCTCACAAAATTTAAAACATGCAATTGACATATATAATAACAAACCCTAAAAACATACCTTTTGCTTCATGTGTTTAAAAAAAAAATGAAAGAGAATGGTAACAAACCTATACCCGAAGTCTTTAGCACTAAGATGTCTTTGCAAAACTATCTCTAGGAAAATATTTAGCCTTTGGTGCATGTACATAACAACTATATGTGGGTACTCAATAATATTTTCATTTTTCTCACATGCTCACGTACTCTATGACAATCGCTATTTGAAAGTCATTACTCTTATACTATTATTATTATTATATTAATATAATAATATTAGTATTATATTACGGTTATGTTATGTTACGTTATATTATATTATATATATATAGTCAATTAATATTATAATATTTTTAGTTTAATATATAGTGTGTATATGTTAATATTATTATTATGTTCCAAGTAAATGTATATAATATATTGGCTATTATATTTACAAATATTTAATAATTATTCATGAAAACATAACTGTGACAATAAACAAATATTATTAATAATGATCAAATGATATTATTATGTTATATGTGAATTATATTATAGCTTTAAATAATATATTAATATATTAGAAAAGTTTATGTAATAATTAATATTATATTAATATCAAAATAATGTTAATATAAAAATTATAATCATAAAATATAAAATAATATGGTTATTATTATTTATTATTTATATAGTTATTAATAATGAGAAATATTTATCTTTTAAGAAAATACACTTCAGACTTGTCAATGTGGTGGGTGGTAGATATATATTAACCACATTAATAAATTTGGTTGTACATATATTTCATATAGATCTATAGGCCTATATCAACAACATTAGTAAATATAATTGTGCCAATTACTTTTTTACTCTATCCCTCATATGACTCTTAAATAATTTGTTATTACTTTTAATTAGACTTCAGTTTTTTATTTATTATTTTTTTTATTCCAAACCTATCTTTTACCAACCATACATACATTCTCGGCATAATTTATTAACTAAATCCACTGACATCGAATATATTACAGCAACAAGTAAAACTTTAATATATTTCTTACCCGTGCTTAAAATTTTCATCGTTTTCACTGGTCTTCTTTCAAAACTCAAATTGAAACCAATTTACTTCATTGACAAAATAAACAATTTTAAAAACACTTTTATTGTGTTATCTGGAGTCAATTAATTTAATAAAAAAACCAAATAGTTTTAAAAGCATTTTAATTTAAATTTTAGTATTTTAGAGGCGGACATTTTTTTTTAATTGTACTAGAAATTTTGGGAAAATGACCATTATTGCTTCCTCATATTCTCACCAAAATTTGCATTATTAAATTCTGGAAAAATGACAAAAACACTACAATTTGCATTATTAAATTTTGGAAAAATGACAAAAACACTTATGCTACATTCCACGTCTATACTTCTAGATATCGTTATGCAATTGCAAAGTCAAGTACTGCTGGCGGAGATTAGCCAATTTGAAGCACGTTCACGCATGAATTTGATGGAAATGTCGTTTCTCAATACTGAGTGAATGGAAGTCACGTAAGCAGAAGCGCATGCATGGCATCCGGTGCACCGTTTGGATCCAACTCTCACAATTTTTCATGGACTCTCAACAAACATTGATGTATGCGCACTGCTCCGGTTACCCTAAAATGATAACTCACGTGAAATCCAAGCTCAATTAATTTCCAATCTAATTTACAGATAAGCGTCAGGACACTTTATGTTAATGTTAATGAACTCAGGCATATGCTTCATTAACGTGCTATTTCCGTATTTTTGTTTGCAACGTGCAAATTTTGAACGGATTGCACGCATTGAAATAAGCGGTATAATTATCTTTGCTTTAGAATAAATGGTATACAGCCATATTTTACTCGGGCGGGATTTTGGAGACCAAAATTGTCTTTACAGACCGCATTTTCTGCGATGATTCTGAAAAAAGTGCTGTATCGGATAGACGTTGATGACTTCTGGGCTCAGGAAATGTTTGTTCCTCACTTCAGCTACCTGAACCAGTGAAGTCCCTATCAATTAACGCAATTGTTTGCTAGTTTGAATTTAATTTTTACTTAGTCTAAGTGGCACTCAATGTGCTCCCTGTCCCCTTCATTTTAATGTACAAATATTAAACACATTTTATAATTAATTAGTTAGCAAGTATTGAACACATTGTATAATTAATTAGGTAAATAAGGTTTATAAACCCAGAGCAAATTGAACAAGACCAGATTAAGGTGACTGTGGACCAACCAACGACCAAAGCAATGACATGACAGGCGATGATGTGGCATACCATGAAAGTCGAATAGAAGTGAGATTATAATCGAATGTTCATAACAAATTGACACGGTCGCAAGATAAAGAATCCTGAAATGTGTCAGTCAAATATTGCATGCTAAAGAAACCTGAAATGGCACAAAGAAACCGGAATTTGTTAATTAAAGTGTATATATTTTAAATATTAGGTTGTATTTAAGTTGGGGTTAAATTTTTAATTTTTCTGTTTTTATTATTAATTTTTTTTTGAAGTTAGAGATTGTATCCACTCAACCTGTCAAAACAATGTTATACATCTACCTTCTATCAATGATTACCTGTAGTCAAGAACCTCCGGATAAGAGACATGTTTCTACCTTCTTAATACCAATCATAAGAGCACAAAAATGAGAGAGTCATGAACAACCTCTCAGCAGGGAAATAGATATGTTGCTACGTTCTTAATACCAATCATGTTCCATCCTCAACACCTACTCAACTAACTCACAATAAAGCACATCACTACAAGGAAAGGGCCTTCTACGGAGGTTTTTAGTGTTATAAAATTGGCCGAAATTTTTAGAAAAACATCTGCTAAAACATTTGTTTTTGTTGGTGTGAAAGGATGTTTAAAGGGAGCTTATAACGAAACATCATCAGAACTTAAAAAAAAATATGGGCAAGAGGTTTTAGAGAATGTTTTTTTATTTTTATTTTTATTTTCGGTAAACTTTATGGAACAACGAGCCGTGATGTGCTAATTATAGAAATACACGAGGCTTCATAAATAATCAAAGGCACTTAGGCATTTAATTGAAAGAGCACCAAAACCTTAAAACGTATACCAACTGAGCGCTTACAACCAAAAAAAATTCAAGTGCATTCAACTCAAAGAACATTAGACCTTGAAACACATACCGTAATGATGCTTATCTAAAAAAGCCCAGTCTTTCTTTGATGAAGGAACGACTCGAGGGCATGCAAAAAATAATTGGAGCTATGGTATTTTTTCTTAAACCTTCAACACCAACAAACGTCTTGTTTAGATAAACGTACGAGTGCATTTGCTATATACACGCTCAGGTGCTTTTTATTTTAATAGTGGATGGGGAATGAAAATAATATTTTGTAGAACCTCTGGTTGTTGGTTTTATGAAAGCATTAGCATGTTAAGAGTTACAATGCACTGGGCCATTAACTAAAAACAATACCAGTGCTTGAACACATCAAAGCCTTGATTTTGTCATTCTCTGAAAAGGCACTGTTATGCTAAAATATGAGGTCACGATTATTTTAGTTAAGGTAAAGCATGAGTGAGTTATTATGTTATAGCCACTCGTGCTTTTGTAAGACATTTTTTTTAGAGACATGGATGTATCACTGTGAAATTGATCTAATTTTTAAAATCCAATATTGATTGAGAAATCAACTTATATGTTACAACAATATTCATATAATGTAACATATTCATATAATTTAATACTTGATTAGTTAATTTTTATATAATGTTTGGATTAATTTGTTATATTGTCAAATTTTACATCTCTTCATTATAATATTTAATCATTGATATATTTAATTAGTGGTGTAACATTTCATAGTGATATTGTACAACACAATTGAATAAATTAAAATGTATTTTATTATATATTGATAAAGAACTCTTTGTTATATAAAATGGGATTGTTATTGGTAAACTTTTATCTTTCAATTGGGACATGATCTCCATGATTACATTAAATAAGTTGTCTCATTTTCACAGACAATTATTTCAAAAAATACAACACTTTTCATTGAGATCTAAATTGATCATCATTCTTCGCTAGAAATGTTGTAAGTTCTCAAGCTACTTCCATGAATTAGGTTATTTGGATGAATTTTTTGTTGGTTTCATTGATTGTTTTCATATTCCTGATCTTGTTTCATCTACAAATAAAAAAATAAATTATAATGTGTAACTACATTTGTGAGAATAATGAAAATTGAAATACATAATATAGAAAAATGTCAATCAAGAAACTGCACTATATCAAGAAGTGACTCGTAATTTATATACATTTTTTCAAAACCAAATCTCATGCAGTCTTTCAAAAACCCTTATGTTGGTGTAATTCCATACTTTGTTTCCTCTAAGTTCTTACTACATAACAATCATATATTTAATATAATTTTTTTTTCTATTAATATAAACTTAGATATGTAAAACAACATAGATTACTTAACAAATTCCACAATTAATTTTTGGTATGCCAACATATACGCACAACTGTTATTTAACCTAATGTTAAATAATAATTTTTAGGATGGCTCTTGTTTCTATGTTAGCAAATATTTGAAGACATTCAAAGATGGTTGTTATAAAACAACTGAAAATATACAAAAATGAAACCTTGAGTTGTTATAAGGAAATATTATCAATTACTCACAAACTTTGAAATCAACCATTTTCTTCCTTGTGGTCCCATTTTATGTGCTAAATGAGTTCCATGATTTTTTCTTTTCTACAAGAAAAGGCTTAAAAAATAATGTTTAATGTTATATTATATTTTTATATTTACAGTCATTCATGATTACATATATTTGAAGTAATTTATTGTTTAGATAGCTCCTCTTGCGATGCAATTATGTCCATCTCTTTGGCCATCTCCTTATATACTTTTTTGAGCATACTT
Source organism: Pinus taeda (assembly GCA_000404065.3). NCBI lineage: Eukaryota > Viridiplantae > Streptophyta > Pinopsida > Pinales > Pinaceae > Pinus > Pinus taeda. Next base: position 37,190 of record APFE031723045.1, read on the forward strand.
ACTGACATGTTTCTTATATGACTACATTGATCATTTGGGATTTTCATAATCTTTCTCAAAAAGTAATAAACTATTTTTATAATTATATATGAAAACTAAATATAATAAAATTGGTATTAATAAATTAATGGTTTGTAGTAATATATATATAACTCTAGAAAATCATTTTATACAATTAGGAATATTACATTTTGAATGGTTACTTTTTATTGTTGTATGCTTTTGCTATTGTAAGTCTAACATGTCTCACTGATCATTGCTCTCGAAATGCTTCCTGTAGTTTAGGTATAATTTCATTCTTAGAATCATTGCATTAATTTTTGTATTGCAAGTGGAAAATAAGTCTATACGTTCATTCCACTATATCCCCATAGTTCTGTAAAAATATTCCCCCTTTCATTAACCTCCAATGCCACTCCAATTGAGATAAGGACTAATTCATTGTTATTTACATGTTCCATAATTTTTATTTTCTTAGAATGACATTGATTTTTTCCTCCGTTGTTGCTCCATGTAGAACATTAAACATATATGAATTAATACATTGTTTGAAACATGCTATCTAATATTTTTAAGTATATTATTAATGAAAAGTAAAAAAAAAAAAACTCATATTGAATATTATTTTTTCGTTCACCTCATTCATCATTTTGAAATTTTTCTATCACGTGTTTATGTTTTTCTACACTGACTGGAAATAATATTATTGAGGTTCCTCATTTTTTGGCTCTACATGACACACACCAACTCATACATATTACTTAAATTTACTTATAGTTCAAACATATTAATTTTGTAAAAAGTTTACAAAGAACTTTTCTTCTTTCATTTTTTTAATGTGTTCTCATTGTGTTACTGGAGACCTAATGAGACTTTGCTTATCAATATAAAACATGTATCATTCAATACAGAGGCCATTAGATATATTTTACAAATAAATCAAATAATTTTGAAAAAAAAAAGCTCTGGTAATAGGTGCATTTATTTGAATAAATTCACTGGTATGTTTGTATGATTAAACATGTGAGGATTTTATTTATTCAACATTGTCATGGAAAATTAGTTTTAAAATAGCATGGTGCAATTTATAAGGCTAAACACTTCACATGGATTTAATGGTGCTATTAGTAATATATGTGTTGGTGCGTTATGTTACACTGGGAGCAATAATGAATAGATTGGGCATAATCGACAGTAGGGAAAATTTTAAGAACCCCAACTAACTTTACATGTATAATAAATGGGCGAATCTCCATGGTATATAGGAAAAATGGAAGGCGATTTTATCAATAATATGATATGTATATATAATTTTTTGGCGAATCTCTCACCAGGCATGGCGAATATTTTACTCAATTATAAAATCTTGTGTTTATTGAATACACAAATGAAATCATTGCATTTCTTTAAAATATCTTTTGAAATCAAAATTACCGAAATTACATATCGATAACCTAGTGGGTGTAAGATAAAATTCACGTGTGCCATTCACAGAAAGCATAAGAAAAAACCTAATACTATATATAAAACCAAGAAAAATTCAAATTCATCACTTTTAGGGACCTCATAACCACCCTACCAATACAAAAGTATGTTCCTGTTTGCAATTAGAAAAATTACCCAAATTACAATATGTTTACTCCACTTCTAGGGACCTTATAGAAGGATGACTAGTGCAATCAATCCATTCCTTTTAGCCCTGGATTTGTTTCAGTTTAAAACAGAAGTATACAATATACTTGTCCAATGTCTATGCTTTAACCATTCACCTTAAGATGTTTTTACAATATAATTTCCTAAGTCTATTTAATATCTTCATTATCATAAAAACTAACCTATATCCATCTTAACTCCACATCTACCACTCTTAGGGGGATGAAATCTATTTATCCCTTTGAGCACTTGGTAGACCCAGAATTAATATGGATCTAAGATGATAGAATTTCCCCTTTAAATAGTCTATGCTCACATGAATACCATGGTATTACCATGGGTCAATACCATGGGTTATCATAAACCTGGAGCTTAAAAAATACTATTAGTAATTTATAAAAATTAATAATAGTTGATTTTTATTTTATTTTTATTTTAACCAATCTAAAATGTTTAACATACATTAAATTACAACATCCAGTTTTACTCTTGATCGGATCAAATATTTTTTCACTCTATGCTAGTTTGCATATCACGATATTTGATACCTCTCGGGGGTTAGTAGATCCAGAGTAAAGATGGAACTATTATGGTTTAATTGCCCCATTCAAATAGGCTACATTCCAAGTGAATACCATGGATCAATACCATGTGCCATTTTGGTGAATACCATGGGTCAATACCATGTGCCATTTTTATTTCTATTAATACTAATATTAGGGTTAATAATGTTTTTTTGCATGGTATTAATATAAAAAAATAAAAAAATGTTTTATTTGTTTACCATACCTCTCGTTTATTTATATTTTTATTAATTTACCACACCATTCATAAATACAAGGTGACTTATGGAGTAAATATAAAAAAATGTTTTATTTGTTTACCATACCTCTCGCTTATTTATATTT